>CABHPR010145815.1:0-42522 GCA_902168415.1 Peromyscus melanophrys | reverse complement strand
CCTCACCCCTGCTCCTGTGAGTGACCCTCACCCCTGCTCCTGTGAGTGACTCCATTTGAACCCATTGCCTGTCAAGCCACACTCTAATGGTAGCTTTCTTAGGTGGACTGTTGGTGCTCTATCAGGAGTGAACAGGGACTTTTTTGTGTGTCTCCCCAGGACAAGTCACAGAACATGATCAAATTTAATTTCACGGATGTCAATATGAGACTTAAACATTTCGAAATTCAGAGGGTGCTAGGTTTTTGAATTAGGAATGCTCAACTGGCAAAACCTGTATAAATATTCCAAAATCTGGAGAAAAAAAAACAAACAAACAAACCCTGAACTCAGAAAGCCTTCCATCCCCACAGATTTCACATGCAGGGACCACTGGACCTGTGTTTTGACAAAAATCCTCCTCTTGGGTTCTGCTTCTGGGGAACACAGCCGAAGACACTATTTTCAGAAAGCATTTTTCCTGCCACATAGGAAACAGCTAGCTGATAGACCCATGCAGAAGTTTCCAGGGTTATCCAGATGTGAATGATGGTGGCCAGACAATGGAGTATGCGCCGGGAGTGTATCAGGATGCAGAGCCTATGGGTGGGATCCCAGATACATACAGTACAGAGAATGAGAGAGAGACCATGAAGGGCGAACTCAAGACATATGCAAATTATCTCACATAAGGAGCCAAGCAGCACTTCACTATGGAGAGCGGATGTTCTTAGAATATCAGTTAATAATAGCAAACATCGCCGTTAAGGAGAGCTGCAGACACACAATAGAATTTAATCGCCGGTACCACAGCTTCACAATGGGAAATTACAATGCCCTGAATTGAATAGGTTTCATTTTTCAAAGTGAATATTTTGCCTTTACAATCTCTCAGTGCCAACGATGCTCTTGGATTAGAACTGATTAGAGTCTTTTATCGAGAAACAAGGCTCTTGGCTGTTTACACAGATCGCTAAGCTTTATCCAACTGAAACAAAAACTCTTTACACCCCCCTCCATCCTTCCTTCTCCCAGAGCCTTCGATTATCTGGAGAGGACCTCGCTGTCTATCTCAGCAAGGCAGCGACATAGAAAGAGAAACAAAACGGCTGGGGATGCTGGAAGAGCTGGAATCCACTCCATCTACCCAGCATCTGGTCCTGCAGCTCTTCATCTAGGGATGTAGCCTTGCAAGATTTCTATGTTGGCATGTCAGCTGCTGTTGTCATTGGGCAGGTCTTGTTTGGGTGACCATATTTTTGAGAATTCCTGGGTGCCGCTTCCCTGTCACATTAGAAGACGCTATCTTCCTGCAGACATCCTGGTCCTCTGGTCCTTACAATCCTTCTACTTATTCTTCCATGATGTCCTCGGAGCCATAAGATTTTGGGGTTGCATGTAGATGTATCAGGTGAGTCCAAGCCCACCATGATCACTTGTCTTCATGACACAGCAATTCATGATCTCCCATCTGGAGTCCTGTTTCTCAAATATATTACTCAAGTCTCCCTTGGACCTTAGGTAATTTGATTCATATACATGAAGTAACCATCCCAAAGATGACGGTGCAGATTTGTGTCATCAAACCCAATATTTATGCAGTGACATATGATCACTTGTATTCAGCAGGATGAATAAAGATAAATATATATGTTGATTCATACTTGTATATGTGTGTTTATCAGTTTACTTTAATCTTGGCCATCACGTGATTGATAAAAATCTGAAAATATACCATTTGGTTTCAGAGTGTTTTGGTTTTCTCCCCAGAATTACATTCAAGAAATTGTGGGTCTATAGCTCATAATATGTGAAATCAGTAGGACATGGGTTAGGGCTTAAAAACCAAATTTATCAACGATATTCATTACAGTTGCATTTGCTGTAATGGTGTCTGACCTCTGGATGACCCAGCTTTATAAATAAACTTAAAGCACCTCCAACTTCATTACTATTTCATTGATCCATAAAATACTCCCAAGTACTTGCAGTTATCCGCTTCACAGAAAGAGCCTATCCGATGTAGAAACCAACCACACAGAGACAGACAAGCAGCATGGCTCTGGTGTCCCAGATCCTAACTCTTGTGCACATTAGTAGTCAGCTATAATATAATCTTTAAGACCCCAGGAGGGACCCTTGAAAGTTGGCATGACAGAATTGGACCATGCCATATGGTGGGCCCGCAGAAGATTGCAATATCCGAAGTGATCTCTTTAGCGTGCACATTAGAGCCAACGGCGTCCACTTACAAACCTCCAGTGGCTTCCCCAGGTACCTAGATGCGAAGCCAGAGTCCTTACCTTCGTCTGGCACCATCTGACCTTCTCTGTCTCTCTCGGAGCTCCCTCATGCTCCCACCACCTGGCCTTCTAATTCGTCTAGCTCCCCAACCTCCCACTCCCCCTCCATGCCTCATGCCCTAAATACTTGGGCAGGGCCCGCTCTTTACCCTTCACCATTCAGATTTGAGATAAATATCACCAAACACAAGAAAACAAAATCCTGAAACCACTTTTTTGGGTGGGGGCCACTGTCACATCCTGGTTATCTTCTTCAAATGATTCTCAAGTTCTGAAGTGATGCTCTAATTTATTTGGCTTTTGTTTGTTTGTTTGTTTGCACTGTTATTGCTTATTATTCTTCATTGCTTAGAATCTGGGCCATTGCCTGATTTGTGCTAGGCCTTTGTTTATAAGGTCACTGAATGATGACATAGCACAGTCAATGCCACCAAGAGAGAACTCTAGTGTGACTCTCCACTGTCTGGAAACCAGAGGTGTGTCCGGTAGAATGGCAGAGAGCAGCACCAGGCTCTCTGGGATGCTGAAATGAGCAAGGGGAGGGTACAGACCTCAGCCTCTTGAGGTTTTCCACCGGAAGGCAAAGATGGTCAGAGAAATGACTGGTTTGAACAATTCTAGTGGGCTCTGGGGAAGCTGTCCTAGCTGTCTGGTCCCAGCCTTGGGCTGACTTTAGCCTAGGGGAAACACTGACTTGGTATGTGAGAGTTAGGGACAGGAGAATGCTGTAAGGTGTCAGTCACAGCAGAGACGTCTGTCCTCAGTCTAGCCCTGAAGTTAATGGATTGCAAATCAATAAATAACCAAATCCAAGAAAACTCAGAACCACCACATGTAACACCAAAACCCCAAATGAGAGTGTTTCTATAAAAATTAAGTTGATTTCTCTCTAGCATGGACTAAGATCAGAAGTAACACATTCAGTACCAAGGTGACAGCGGCCAGACTGTCACCAGGGAGGCAATGCTGCCATCTTTCTGCTTCTCTATCCTGGCTCCTTACTGCCCACTCCACATCAGTTTGTCATTAGCTGCCTCTTACTGCTCTAACTAATGACCGCTCTCTCAGTGGCTTAAAGCAATGCAGCTTAATCACCGCACTGTCCCAGAGGTCACAATGCAAAATAAGTCTTATGGGACTGAGAAAAAGTTGTTAACCAGGGCTGGGCAGACAGCTCAATCTGTAATGAACTTACCATACAAACCTAAGGACCTGGTTCAAGCCCCAGAACCCCTGTGAAGAAAGCCACACATGGTGGTCTGTGCCTGCAATCCCAGAGTCAGAGATCAGCGGATCCCTGGAGTTATCTCACCAGTCAGCCTAGCTTACTCAGCAAGTTCCAGGTCAACGGGAGACCCTGTCTTAAAGGACAAGGTGGTATAAGATTGAAGAAGACACCTGTGATTGTTCTACATACATCTGCATGCTTACCTGCACCCACGCGCGCACACACACACACACACACACACACATTTACAGACCTCATACACAAACACACCAAGTTGTCAAATTGTCAATAACAATTTTAGCAGGGTTGAGGCCTTGGCTCAGTGGCTCAAAGCATTTACTGTTCTTTTCAGAGGACCTGACTTCAGTTCCCGGCACCCAGGTGAGGAGGGTTGTAACTGCCTGTGACTCCAGCTACAGGGAATCTGATGACCCTTTCTGGCTTCTTGGCCACCCCCACCCACATGCACATATACATACACACATAAATAAGAATGAAGAAATCTTTAAAGATTGCATTTCTCTTGGAAGCTCTGGGGACTATCAGTGTCTTTTTGATTTATTCATTCATTCATTCACTCATTAGTTCTACAGTCACCTGACTCCCAGCCTGTCACCCATCTCTCAAAGAGCATCACCTGTGTTTTCATCCCATGCGTCCGCACCACCTTGGACCACTTCTCACTGTCTTTTAAGGACCCTTCTGACTACATTGGCCCACCCGGACAGCCTCCTCTTCTCTAGATCTTCATCCCCACAGCATCCCTTTGCCACGGTAAAGGGGCACACCACAAGGTACCAGGCCCAGTCTATCCTGAGACCATGGCTCTGTTCACTGTGGTATGTTCTCTAGAACTTCAGGTGTCACCTAGAGCTGCAGGTGTCAAATCCACTCCTTTCAGTACACCCCTCTTTTCTTATCAGGAGTGAAAGAAACTGTTCAAGATACGCCCTGGTAATTCTGGTTTCATTTATGTTTCGATGACAAAATTAATTCACTGACAAAAAATTAGGGGAGAGAAAGGTTTATTTCAGCTTACAACTCCAGGTTATAGTCCATTATTTCAGGGAATCAAGGCAGAAACTTTAAATAGCTCATCATATCACATTCGCAGTCAAGAGCAGAGAGAAATTAATGCATGCATGCTGATTTTGTGCTCAGCTCAATTTTTCTTACACATTTTGGGATGCCTTGCCTAGAGAATGGTGCTGCCCACAATGCGCTAGGTCTTCCTACATCATGTCATTAAGACAACGTCCTGCAGACATGCCCACAGGCCAGTCTGGTATAGACAATCCCTCACTGAGACTCCCTTCCCAAACGATTCTAGGTTGTGTCAAATTCACAGTTAAAATTAACCACTGCACTGGTTTTTCCTCTACTTGGTCTAAGGTCTGATCATCTCATTGGCCAGCCAAGCCACATGGCCACTACTGTGATGGTGATGTGTTTGAATGTCCACCATCCTCTCTGGGCTCCTCTGGAAGCCCTGAGATAGGGAATTTACAAGGAAGAACATTATACTGAAAACATCACAGCTGCTTATTTTCTGCTGTACTAATGTCACTCAGAGAACAGATGTTGGTCAAGGAATATGTCAGCAGCAATTGAGTTCACCAGCTTTTGCCAAGAGATCATAAAAGAGTTCGTGGTTTTAATCAAAGTTTGCTATCCACCCAGAACTTCGGAAGTGGATTCCCATTAAAGGAAAATTTCTGCTTTGGAAAGTTACCCAGCCCAAGAGGAACAAAGGTGAACTCTGGGTCCAAAAAGAAAATAAAAAATCAATCATGACAATTATTTCACTAAATTATTTTAAACCTCAGTGTATCAAGAAGCTCAGGTAAATGTCGGCTGTCACACCAACAAGCAGAACCATCCCAGTCCGTGACCTTTTCCTTGTTAAAATGCATGTCAGTATGCAAAGCAGAAGTGCTCCCTATCAGAATAGAACGCACCTTCCCTTTCTAGAAGGTCTCAAAAATAATCTGCAGGAAGATGGAATTCGGGGGGAAATTCAGTTTCATCGGAGACATGAACAAATCTTTGAAAATTGCTCAGTCTTCACATCAGAGCCTATTTCAGGGGTTTGAACCTGAGCTTGCTTCAAAATAAAATACTTCTGAGAGGGATGCCCTGACAGGAAAATCTCCCAACAGGCCTCCCCTGGCAAAGAGCCCCTTCCTGTCTCTTCTGTCCACTAAAGCAGTGGTTCTCAACCTTCCTAATGCTGCGACCCTTTGATACAGTTCCTCCTGTTGTGGTGACCCCCAACCACAAAATTATTTTTGTTGCTACTTCATGACTATAATCCTAATGTAAATATTTGTGTTCATCCATGGTTTTAGGAGACCCCTGTGAAAGGGCAGTTCGATCCCCAAAGGTGTTGTGTCCCACAAGTTGAGGAATGCTGCACTAGACCCAGCAGCAAACAAAGGCGAGTCTGAGCAGAGACTAAATCCAAGCTCTTTGCTAAAGCGCAAGCTGCAGCCGGAAGCTGGGCATCTTCTTTCCCCATTCATAATTCTCAGGGGATCCCACAAAAGACCACAACTGAGCACATGACAACAGTGAGCACTGCTCTGGGCAAGTTAGCTGAGAGCCACATTCCAACAAGCTATTAACATCCTTGGTTCAGAAGGGAGCAGGAAGGGGCCAGGACGGGGGTTGGAAGGGGGTGGGAATGGAGAAGGAAAGAGGCAGGAAGGAGCAGAAAGGGGCCAGGAAAGCGAGTAAAAAGGGGGCGGGGCAGAAAGTGGGAAGGGGTTGGGAACCCGGTCTCCTCCAGAATCAGATGCAGAGAGCTGTGTGCAAAAGGCCACCGTGCTGGTCAGAATTTTCATTTCTGAGACAAATACCAGAGACAAACTGCAGTTTGAAGGAAGGATTTATTTTGGATCATGGTTTCAAAGAGTTCTGTCTATGGTCACTTGGCTCCAAGACTGATGAGCCTGTGTGAGGGGAAGCAGACCATTCCCACGTGTCTGGGAACATGTGGTAGGGCAGTGTGGCTGGAGGTCCAGTCTCAGGGATACACCCAGTGGTGAACTTCCTCCAAGAAGACAGGGTCAGGAGTCATATTTCAGGCTCCCACATTCTTCTTCAGATGATCTCTCACTGACTCCAAACTCACCCAGTAGCTAGACTAGCTGGCCAGTGAGCCCCAGGGGTCCACCTGTCTCCTCCTCTCTAGCTGGGATTACAAGCACCCACCACTGTGCCTGTGCTTTGCATTTTTTTGTGTGTAGTTTGGTTCTAGGAGTTGAACTCGGGTCCCCATTCTTATAAGGCACTTTACCGAATGAGCCATCTCCTGAGACAACCTTTTGAAAATACAGAAACCCTTTCATGGCACTTGGGTGAGTTGATACCATAGAGTGGGCATGTCGGAGAACACCTGCCAGTTTTCTACTTTCGTTTTTCAGATGGCCAATAGCTCAGCATCCTGGCACAGTGCCCATATGCTGCCTATAAGCTAACAGGTCCAGGCATGGCCTCTTTCCAGGGGACCTTCCTCTCCAGATTTTACTGGGCTGAAAGCAAGGTTTACATGGGCAGCATTTACATCTGAGGACCAGGGATAGATCCTTCTCCAGGTTCCTTCAGACTGCTGCAGGAAGTCACTCCCTTGAGGTTGAAGGACTGAAGGCCCCTTTTTCCTTCTGGTCTCTGTCCTAGACTGCTGCTGGCTCTGGACATTAGCCACATCTCTTGTCATGTGGCCCTGCCAGCTCTACATCAGCAGAGGGTTATCCCTGGTATTCTTTGGGACTCTCTCCAGAAATGGCCCTGTTTCTCTTAAGGGGCCCCCTGATCAGGTCTGGCCCACTCACCCTAAATAATCTTTCCAGCCACAGGTCAACTAACAACTTAAAATAATCACAATGGGAAGGTCCTTTTATTCACAGGGTCATAACTCCTAATGGTCACAAATCCCTCCCACAACCAAGGGGGAGGGAATTAAAGGAGGTTGGGGGTCACCAAGGGTCACTTCAAAATTCGGTCTCCAGCACATGGTCATGCTTGATATGAGGTGCTGAAGTAGGACAGCACAAACTGACCCACAGGACCTGAGATAGATTATAAATCCATAGGTATCACTGATTAACGTTGCACCCCCCCCCCTACACTGTAGGGGTTCCTCCCTGGCAGAGACCTCTATTACACAACTTGTTTGGTTTCTCTGCACCTAGGAGCTGTTCCTTGCTCTAGCTTCAGACACAAAGCACTTATCTCGGAGTGTTATAAAGAGTGACAATGACATTCATGTGGCCACCAAGTACAGTACCCGGTCAGGAACAGACACCGAGTTCTAAGCACTTAGTGTGCTCTTAGAGTGATTATTAGCATTGCTGCACGTATCTGACTGCTATTCATATGTGGATCATTTATCCAGCATTGAGGTAAGCCTAGGGCGAGCTCACAGCACAGCTGAGAAACTCCCTGTGGCTTGCGCAGCTTAACATGGATTCTGGGAGCAGTAACTGTGGGCCCTGACGCATCTGCTCGGGAACAAATGCCAGTGGCCTCAGGCAACAAGAACATCTCCAGAGCCAGCTGCATTGACAAGATGGCTTATCACACATTATAGATTCCTCGGAGAGCCAGAGCACAGAGGTTGTGAGAGGAGAAACCTCAGCTATTCTAGCAAAGCGAGGGAGATGGGTGGGGTTCCCCAAAGAGCAGGGCTTGCATGCCAAGCACATAGACAACAGGAAAGGAAAGGTTGCATCTTCTCGGATCTGTGACTTCTGGTGAGCCTCTCTAGTGGTCATTTTCATTTAGGCAGCCTTCCTGTAGAACACAGCTCGCCTCACGGCCCAGCTGCAGGCCTGCAGATGTGGTGTGGGGGACGTTCTTTCCAGAAGCATTATTGCCACCTTTAACTGGTGAGGGACAAGGGCATGCTCTGTGGTCTTTTTCTACAGCTGTGCCTTCCCAAGTGGAAAATAAGCAGAAATAAATAAATAAATCTATGTATGCTAATTCTTTTTTTTTCAACTTTTTTTTACTTATGTGTGGGTGTATGTATGCTTGCTTGTTTGTATGCGTACCATGTGTGTGTGGGTGCCCATGGAACCAGAAGGGGGTGTCAGATACTCTGGAACTGGAGTGTTTATACTGCTTATAACTAGAGGTTACAAGCAGCAGTGTGGGAGCTGGAAATTAAACCTGGGTCCCCTGCAAGAGAAGCCCCTGCTGTTAACCACCAAACCCTAAAATGATTCCTATACTAAAAATAAGAAGCTCAACTGTGTTACATTTCAGTTATTAATTTGTGTATAAGAGGTGTGTGTGTGAACACAGATGTGCGTGTGCCCTGGGACATGTGTAGTGGTCAGAGGGCAACCTAGGGGATCAGTTCTCACATTTTCACCTGATTTGAAATAAGGCTATCTTATTCATGAGCTTACAAAGATTCTCTGCTCACTCTCCACCTCCCGTGTCACAGGAACACTGGGCTTGTGCCACCAATCTGGCTTTTTCCATTGGTTCTAGGGATTGAACTCAGGTCCTTACACTTGAGCAACAAGCACTTTACCTACTGAGCCATCTCCCCATCCCAATGTCACATTTTAATGTAGCTAGAGTTTTCCTGCCTGGCCCACAGTCAGGACAAATCTCTGTCACCAGCCAGTCCCACAGCTGCTTAGACCCAACCAAGTAAACATAGAGACTTATATTGTTTAAACTGTTTGGCCTAATGGCTCAGGCTTCTAGCTATCTAGTTCTTACATCTTAAATTAATCCATTTCTATAAATCTATACCTTGCCACGTGGCTCGTGACTTACCGGCATCTTCACATGCTGCTTGTCATGGCGGCGGCTGGCAGTCTCTCTGACTCAGCCTTCCACTTCCCAGAATTCTCTCCTCCTTGTCCCGCCTATACTTCCTCCTGCCTGGCCACTGGCCAATCAGTGTTTTATTTATTGACCAATCAGAGCAATTTGACATACAGACCATCCCACAGCATTTTAATCTTCAGCTTGACACACGTGCTGCCGGGAAAGGTTAGAGCTCTGAGCTTTGCGACAGAATGGGACAGAGTGTAGCCCTTGGCAACCAAGCTGTACTCCTCTCACCCTACAGCTCACCAAGGTCTCCCTCAATTTACCCATGCCTGGAAATCTAGACTCACAGTCCACACCTATAGCAGCGCTTACAGAAAGGGGTGGTTGAATTGCAACCCCCACAAAGGGGCACAGGAGTCCCGCCTGTCGGGGCCTCTGAGCACCGCACATGGCACTTGGAAATGAAGCTTTGTGGATAACACCAAGAAAAGACCCTACTCCATTACAGTGCTCCTTAATCCAGTGACTGGTGTCCTGACTATAGAATAAAGGTCAAAGAGACACAAGGAGGACCCCCCAAGTGACAACCAAAGCACAAACCAGAGTGACAAGTCCTCAAGCCAAGGAACACTAGGGACTCCCTCGAGCACCAGAGGCTCCGAGAAGGACATGGATCGGACACCCTGAGACCCTTGGAGGGAGGACCACACGGAGATGCCTCAACTTTGGAGCTGGCTTCAAGGTCGGAGAAGGAACACGGCTCTGTCACTTCAGCCAGATTAGCATGTGTTTTGCTGCCACAGCCCCAGGGAACAAACACAAATGTGAATGATCTTGGCATACTCAAGGAGTGAAACAGTGAATCCATGATGGTGAACTGTAAGACAAGGAGTTCAGGAGAGTGAGATGGGTCAGTACCTACTCAGCCAAGGCGGGACAACTGTCACCGCTCGCTGTGAAATGGGAAGTCTGGGTGGAAACTCTCATCAGGGAAATGGTGTGTTGTGGTTTACATTTCTCAATACCCTTAGGGCACCATGACAGGGGACCCAGTACAAAGCGAGTGGGCCAGTGAACTCACAGACAGTGAACTGTCTGAAGCCAGAGGTGGTCTGCTATCTGGGAGCAGCAGCATCAACATGCTTGGAAAGGTGGGGATCATGGCTATGGGGACATGGTGGCAGTCCACAGAGTCAGGGCCACTAGGAAAGCATGGCCATGCTCATACTCCCTGAGCCTGCCTGTCTTTCTACCACAAAGGGTTTCATTAGCCATTTCCCTCCAACCCTGAGTTCACTCCGGGCTGAGGCATACATTTTTTATTATTTTCATCCTTTTATTGTTTGACAGTTTTACACATTTACATAATGAGTTTTAGTTTTACACACACACACACACACACACACACACACACACACACACACACACACCTCTTCTTGTGTATTGTCACATACTCATGGTGCACACTGCCCGAATTCAGTGTCATTCTTTGCGACATATGGTCACCCTGTGCTAGATCTTTCTCCCTGTGACTATGAAAAGGCCCCATTTTATATTTTCCCCACTGTGATTATTCTGTTTTTGCGACTATGTATTGGTTTCCCTGGCAACATGTAGAGTTGGAGCTGATTGGCCAGGTTGTCGGGTTCCTTGTGAGAGCCACGGGCCCAGTTTTGAGTGGTAGATGTTCGCATACTCACCAGAGCTCCACAGACAAATCTGGTCAGGAAAACCCAATTGAGCCAAAACATCTGCATCCCCTCTGCCTGCCAGGGACACACCCCTACCTCCCACCCCCACCACACCTGCTGTGCTAATGTCCCCAGATTGCTCGGAAGCAGATGCAGTGGCTCAGTTAAGTCTTTGCTATAGCTGTTAGGAAATGTATTTAGTGTTGTTATGTTTGGCCCACAGCTCAGAATCTGTTTATCGATGATAAGTGATGAATTCTCAAGGCTGGGGAGATATCTCAGTGGGTAAAGTGGTTGACTCATGAGCATAACAACCTGAGTTGAATCCTCAAAGTCTGGGGAGTTAAAAAGAAATGCTGGGCATGGTGGTGTGTGCTTGCAATCCCATCACTGGGGAGGCAGAGATGAGCAGATCCCTGGGGGTCACTGGACAGCCAGCCTAGTCCACCTTGCTGAACTCCAGGCCAATGAGAGACCTTGTCTCAAAAAAAGAGACAAGGACAGAGCCTGAGAAAGGATGC
The DNA here is from genome assembly GCA_902168415.1 of Peromyscus melanophrys. Taxonomy (NCBI): domain Eukaryota; kingdom Metazoa; phylum Chordata; class Mammalia; order Rodentia; family Cricetidae; genus Peromyscus; species Peromyscus melanophrys. The sequence goes on along the minus strand of CABHPR010145815.1, from coordinate 31,007 downwards.
CTGAAGTTGTCCTAATGTCCTACACACACATACGTGCATGCCCCTGCTCGTGGGCACACACACACACACACACACACACACACACACACACACACACACACAAGAGAGAGAGACAGACAGACAGACAGACAGACAGAGACAGAGAGAGACAGAGAGACAGAGAGACAGAGAGAGGGAGGGGGAGAGTGCGAAGGAGGGAGGGATCAGTTGAGGGGAAACTGTCCAGTTGCTGGGTGATCAGTTAGAAGCTGCTACCCAGATGGAATTCAGACTCCTCGTTCAACCTTGAGTAAGTCATCCACTCAGACAAACACTTCATTTTCTCAAAGTAAATTTCATTCATAAAGAAAGATTCTTATCTTAAGAATGAGGTCACAGGAGTACGTACACCACAAGGAATATTTAAGCTGGGGTAAAATTACAACCCAGTCTGTCCCAAGCAGAGAATCGTTTATTTATTCGACGTATTTGACATCTACTTTAATTATGTGATTGTGCCTCGATTTATGCACTGGTTGCCTTGATCGCCTATCACCTTTCTACAACTGAAAATCTTCATTACTCCATGATTTAAAAAAAAAAAATTTCATCAAAAAAAAACGAAGTATGTGCTGTTTGCCTCAAGAAGCCATACTGTAATCATTCCCTTATTTTCAGCGATTTGCAAGTCGCCCTACCTGGCCCACTTTTTACAATTCCTATATTTTCAGAGGAAGTTTATCATTGGCACGTAGAGCCGCTTCATTCCACACTCGAACATATTTGGCTCTGCTCTGGAGCCAGCGTAGTCTTAATATAGACAGAAAAGTCACTGGCAAATATCCGCTTTTCACCTGGGCTAGTGTGGCAGGCTGTTCGGCACGGTAAAGCTAACATTTAGGCCGTCCAAAGAAGGGGAAAGAAATCTGAAGGAGAGAAGCAAGGCAAATTTTCCAGATATTCTTTCCAACAAACTGATTGCATAATAATAATTAACTCCTCCACCAGTTACTATATATACATATACACATATATATACACATACATATATATGCCTTCTATAACTCACAGTGCCACCGTCACCCTCCTTTAAGAAAAAAAAAAAAAAAACCTTGTTAATTGTTCACAGAGCAAAGAAAGCTCCATCCAGTCAGTGAACCAACCAACCAACTCCTTGGGCTCTTGCCAAAAGACCCAGTGCTACCAGTTTCCACATACTGTGTTTTCCTGGATGTCATGTGGGGCTGGATTTTGTTCACATCGTTTTTGCAAAACTATCTACCAGTCATGGATATAGACAAAGGCTGCTTATTTCCTTTGGATTTGTGCAAGAAGTGCTCATTTTGATGTGAACATTTTTTTCCTTTGGTGAGTTTGGTTTGAGTTTTTTGAGTCAGAGTCTCACTATGGGACTCACTACGTACCCCAGGCTACCCCCCACCTCAACCTTGAGAGTACTGGGATTATAGACAGGAGCATCTTAAATTTAAACACTTGAAATACAACACCATTGCTATAACCTCTTTGGTCCATCTCTGCTGTGTTTGTACCCTGACCCCACCCCAATGCAGGCTGCTTGAGCATCTGCTCCCAGAGAAGCCTGCTTACTCCAGGACTAGGGTCTCCAGGGAATGACTGCCATGTGGCCAGGAAGCCTTGGGCCAGCTGACAGTCCCATGGACCCTTGGCTTTGGGCTGCCCCTCCCTGATTGGTCCCCTGGTCTGCCCATCAGAGGCCACCATCCTTGACATCCCCATCGCTAGAACTCTGAGTCCCAGATAAGTGTCCAGAACATTATATTCAGATTTTCAGAGGACCCAGCAGCATATGGAAAGGAAAAGCTTGTTGTAAGTCTGTGGGGATGGAATTCACTGAAAGGAAAAGGTACTGAGGTCAAAGTCAGAGACGGGAGTGGAGGAAACAGCAAGGCTTTGTTCGGAACCAACAGAGATGATCGGGGAGAACACAAAGAATAGACCCAAATGAAAGACTCCATGCAAGCATGGGGAACAGAGGCGGAGGTGTGGAGGAGACAAAGGACACTGGCATTAATAAAGCAGAAGGAAAAATGAAAACACAACACAAAGCCCTGTGGTTCCACATACAAGCCAAGGTACATACACACGCCAATAAAAGCAGAGACGTGAGGAACAAAGGGTGTCATAGCAACCTCAGAGAGCCCCGTCGTGCTACAGGCTGCAGCACACATGGTCATCCATCACAGGCTCTCCACACTCAAACACACATCCGTGCCCGGAGACTGTACCCCCCAGCCAGAGGAATCCAAGCCCCTGCACGCTCACTCATCTCCCTTTCTTTCTTCTTCCCTCCCCCTCTTAAAATCCAAGCCAATTCCACACAAAGCTTCCCCTCCCTTTCCCAACAGCTGCCTCTGGAAGGCAAAGAAATACAACCCAGACCCAGAATCCTTATGCTCACACACCCAGCTTATAGTTCCCAAATTATTCCAGATAAGGGCAAAGTATATAGCCTTCCTTTATGCCCTAAAAGAAAACAGAAAACTCCTGCTCTTTGAAAACAAAGACAGTGATGATAGCCAGAGAAACAACACATGAGTTTTTGCATGCCACTGCAAAAATCAAGTATGCCACCGCTCAGATGAATAAGGGGCTGTGCTTTCCAGTGGGACATACAGTGCATTTACCTGTACCTAATTCAAAAGAGGTACACTCATTTCCTCCATCTTCACCATCCCCCTAAATGACAGCTTTCCTCTGTATTAATGGGCCTCCATCACTTTCTACTTCCTGGTGGTTGGAGCCAGAGAAGTACAAGGAAGCAAAAGGAACAAGCGGAAAGGAAAGAGGGAAAGACCCACTGGTGAGACCCAGAAGGCAGTGGCAAGTCAAAGGAGCTTTCGTGAGACCCTAATGGAGATATTGACACGTCTGTCTGGGAAGCTAAACTTAGCCCAGTGTAAGGCAAGCACAGGCTTTCTCACTTTATTTCTGAATTTGGAAAGTTTCAACGGCTGCTGCCGTATGAATATTTATTAATGCGTGTGAATCAGAACCTGCGATTATTACTCAAACTCCCTTTTCTACCTTACAAGCTTCAACTCAGAAGAATAAAAACACATCTGCTTTAGCGCTTCCCATATTTTATTCAATGTTTGAACAGCTTTGCTGTAAATATCTCATCCATTACGATTCAGTTGTGACTATATCGGCTGCACGTCTCCTGCTCTACCCTGTCATCACAGTGAGACAACACAGTTAATTCTGTTAACTAACAACTTCATTGTTGGAGCGAGGCAGCGCTCTCCCGTTTGTTGGGTCCACACGTTAAAAGAGAATTGGTTATAAATCCAAGAAGGGTCTAAGTGAGGTTCGCTCCCTTTGTTCAGAGGAGTGGGTCTTTATTCAAGAGTGTTGCTTAATATCTTACCAGAGAAGAAGAGATGAGTAAGTGTAAAGACAGGCCCAATCCAATGGGGTTGGATGAAGAGGTAGCAAACCCCTCAACGGGTTCATCTAGGGAACATGTCAACATTCTGGGAGCTTCTAATGGAACCCTGCAGCCAGCTAGCTCATGGCTTTGCCTTGCGGCGATAAAGCAGGGGTTTTTCTTCCCTACAGTAATGTGTGTTAAACTGCTCATGGAACAAGGGTGCACGCTAGGTCCGCAGACAAGGTTTTCGGATAGGTAGAATGCCTCATCGCCAGTGGCTGGCTCTTCAGGAGATCAATCATCCTGAATTTTTAAGTCTTCAAGTATTTCCCTGGAAACAAGACTTTCAGCTGACTTGGAGGAAAAGTGGAGAGAGCGTGGTCGTCCTGCTGGCACCAGAAACGAATGCAGTGGATGTTATTGAAAGAACCACTGAAATACCGAAGCCTCGTCAGAGGGCCTGAGGGGCTGCCTAGCGGGTGGTTGGAAAAATTAAACAGGGACTCTTAGTTTGAAGACCATGGCACTGCCATTTCATTGGCAACTTCTGCTGTTACCAAACTGATTCTCACCATGCAACTCAACTAGATCCTGGAACTTGGTGTCACCTCATGAGCACTGTCTTCAGCCATCAGTCACAGCAAAGCATCTCTGGCCCACTCCCAGTGTCTAAACACATGCATGTGCTCTCTCTCTTTCTCTCTCTAAGAACAGCTATTAAGCAGGACCTGATTCCAACCTTGAACTCAGGCTGTAAAGGAATCTAGGGGACATGGGCTTCAAACTTCCTAATATCGCCAAAGAAAAGCGGTAAACAGTGTGTGAGAAACAGGGGTTGTGCGCCTGACGTCAAAGCTTCCATGGCCCTAGGGTTGGGGAAGTGTTGATGGCTGTGATGGTGGATTGTAGCTTCACTGCAATGTGCTGCTTCCGGATCCCGAGTTCTTAACTCTCTCCTTTAGTTTAGCAATAACCCAACAACTAAACTAAGTGATTGGAATAAAACTGACAGGTGCTATATGCCACTAAAAGGTGAGCTCACATGAAACGTGACTCAAATCCACCCGTAACCTTACGTGTTGGTTATTTTTTGTCTTTTTTGGTTGTTTGTTTTTCCTCCTCTCTGTGACCAAGCTCTCGGCGAAAAAAAACAAAACAAAACAAAACAACAAAGCAGCTTAGGACGGTAAGGTTTGAAAGGACATCTGTCATGGTGAGACCCGTGCAGGCAGGAGCAGCTGAAACTGTGGCTGGCAGCAGGAATGTGAGGTTGCTTGATTGTATCTCAAAGGATCAAGAGAACCAAAAATAAGGCCCCCCACGGACCCACTTTCCCCAGCTAGGTCCTGCACCTAGAGATTCCAGACCTTTCTAGAACAGCACCTTCATCTGGAGATATGGATTTCAAGCCATAAGCCTTTGGGGAAAACTTCACATTCAAACCATAGCACCCCTTAAGATACCCGACTTCTAGGGGCTGGAGAGATGGATCAGTGGTTAAGAGCACTTGCTACTCTTCCAGAGTGCTGGAGCTAGGTTCTCAACACCTACCTGGTGGCTCCCAACCATCCATAACTCCAGTTCCAGGGGACCTGACATCCTCTTCTGGCCTCCATAAGCACCAGGCATGCACATGGTTCATACACATACATGCAGTTAAAACACCCACACTTGTAAAATAAATAAATCTAAAAAGAAAGTTTTTTTAAGATACTTGACTTCTGTAAGAGGGGCCTCAAACAGAGACAGTGTAGAGAAAATGATTTTCGTAGAATTTCAACTCTCTGGGACAATTGAGGAATTATCCAACAGGAGGTAAGGGCTTTTCTCACCCTGCTCGATTTACATGTGGCTGGCTGTAGATGTAACCAACCGCCTTATTAAATAAGAGACACAGAGCCAATATAAAGATGAAAGCCAAAGAGGTCAGAGCTAAGAGTCTTACCACTTTCCGCCAGCTAGTTTCTCCCGCCAAGAGACCTCTCCAAAAAGGACTACTTCCTGTGCATTCGACTTTAAATAAGAGTTCTGTTCTGCCTTCTCATTGGTTGTAAACCCAACTGCGTGACTGCCTCGTCACTGCCTCTCTGTACAGACCTCCAGGTCTTCTATGGTTGGTATTGAGATTAAGGGCGTGTGTCTCCAATGCTGGCTGTATCCTTGAACACACAGAGATCTACCTAGTTTTGCCTGCCGAGTGCTAGGATTAAAGGCGTGCACCCACCACCGCCCTGGCTTTCGCTATGGCTTGCTAATAGCTCTGACCCCTAGGTAACTTTATTTATTAACATACAAATAAAATCACATTTCAGTACAAATAGAATACCACTATAGCTGGCTCTTCCTCTTTTAAGATCCACTTCTTCTGAGTATCCATCTGGGCATGCTCAGCCTCTGAAAGGTTTTGTTTAAACTCTGGGTAAAGATTCACATCTTCTAGCGGCACGTTCACCTCACTGGCTTCTCTGTAATCACACAGCTATGGAATAAACAAGAATGTGTTCTGGAGGTGGCTGAGAGGAGGGCCACAGATCCTGCCCTGTGTCTGACCTAGTCGTAAGGAAAACAGAGAGGAGAAAAACAACTTTCCGAAGGTCACTGGAGTCCACTGACTTCTAAACACAAATGAGCTAAATGTATGAGGAAGCTTCTGAGTTCATCAGAGGTAATTTTTCTAAGACACGGTTCCTTAAGGAAAACCTCCCTTCCTTGTGATTCTGAATCTGTCTCCTGAGAAATCTTGGATGCCTGCTGATCATTTTGAATTCCTTGACGCCCTTAACTTTCTGGCTGCATGTTAGAAATCATTTTAAATGAATTGAATAAAATTCACAAGTGTTATGTGCCAGCAAATGATGAACTCACAGGAAATATGACTCAAATCCACTTTTTTCATTTTGTTTTCCCCCGTAATAAATAGAAATGAACAAATGTGGCTTTAATGACATCTCGGAGTGAGAGCTTTATTGATATATCATCAGTTGGAAGCGTGTAACGCTTTCGTAAAATAAACCCCATTCTGCATATTTATAACCAGATTGAAAAAGGTGTGTTTGTTATTTTGCGTGACATTTCCTAACGATAGTGACGTTTCTTATATGAAGATATACACACGCCATCACAAAAACACACAATATTTCAGCTTACAGAATGTTTCCTTTATTGAAGGTGGTTTTTTACTTACTTAGTCTCAATTACTTTTTTAACCTGTGCTCACAAACTTAAAAACATCTCTCCTCCTCTCCTGTAAAGCTACAGACATGCAGGAAATTGTCATTTGAGAGAAAATTTGGAGCCAAGTCCCTCCTTGGACCCTTGAGGTCTTGTCCCTCAGCCCTAGCTGCAGTTTGGAACTGATGGGCATCTTTAGGGGGTACAAATCACAAAAAGAAAGTGGTTTAAGAAAACTGGGGTGGGTCACCAGATGTCTTAAGTGGAAAGGACTGGCTCAGACACTTGCATGGCCAAATGGACTGGGACAAGCTTGAATACAGATCGAGACATAAACTTAATGCCTCCATGGCTCCAGTGTTCCTGCATGGAGGGTCCAAAGTTGAGAATTCTGAACACATTAGGCCTAAAGGACAACACGTAATGGTGAGAAGCGTTTCTTTCCATGTGTGGAAGGGACATTTGCTTCTTTCAAGATAAGTTTGTGAACATACAAAGTCCTAAGACAGCAACAGCTAAGAACTCCCTTATCTCGTGTGTGACTGACAATAAGCTTCCCTTCCACTGGGTCTCTCCCTCCTTTTTACCAGTGGTATAACAGGGCCAGCTTTCCATTGACTCAATCCTGCACAAACAGAGTCAGAAACTAATTATTGGGAAGAAGGATGAGCCTGTTCCATTGTCTACTGCTGTGGAAAAATTGTCCCCCAAATTCAGCAGATTAAAAAAATACCTGTATTATCTCTCAGTTTCAATGAGTCAGAGACCCAAGTATGGTGATATATTGTGTCCTCCAATATATTATGCACCCTAATAAAGCTTATCTGAGGATCAGAGGAAAAAGCCAGCCACTATATTAAACATAGAAGTCAAACAATGGTAGCACACTCTTTTAATCCTAACATTCAGGAGGCAGAGATCCATCTGGATCTCTGTGAGCTCAAGGCCACACTGGGAACAGGGCCACTTGTGGTGGCCCACACCTTAAATTCCAACATATAAAGGTCTGGAGGTCTGTACAGACAGACAGGAAGTTACAGATCTAAGCAGAAAGAGGAAGTGATGTAGCTGGGCAGAGAAAGGAAGTGAGATGGCAGGGACAGAAAGGTAGAAAATAGGTCTCTTTGGGAGTCGGTGAGGTGAGGTTGGCTGTGGCTTGTCCTGTTCCTCTGATCTCTCAGTTTTAACCCCAATATCTGGCTCCAGGTTTTTTATTAATAAGACCATTTAGCAATTTGTCTTATACCCAAGTATGGCTTCATTAGGTCCTACAGCTGTGGTGAGAGTCTTTGGGGTCAAAGAAGGTCCTCTCTTTCTCATTGGCTGTTGTGTGGATGCCACTGTTTGCCTTTGCCACATGAGGCTCTCCAGAGACAGGTTCAAGTCAAGACAGCTGGTCTCACTCATCAGAGCAAACAAATGAAAGTCGGGGCAGGGGGATCACAGCTTTTGGTAGCCTAATCTTGGTCACGACGTCTTGTCGTTTTTTACCATATTGATTCACTGATAGCAAGATGTACATCCATCTTCCATTCAAGGTGAGAGAATTACACAAGGGTATGAATACCAGCAGGTGAGAATCTAGGAGTCAGCCATATCAAAAGCTGCCCACTGACGCCACCACAAGCAATATGATGAGAAGATTGTTTGAAATGAATATGGATTCATCCATCCCTGGAGCTAGGGGAGAACCAGACAGCATTTCCTGACCTGTGAGTAGAGGGGACCCTCAATAATGTTTGCACGGCCAAATGAACTTCAATTGACTGGAACACAGAGTTAGATGAAGTGGACTCATGTTGTGGTTCCCAAGTTCCTGTACAGAGGATCTGATGTTGGCATGCTTGAGCATTTGAAGCCTAAACATCACTGTACTGTTTGATAGAACTCCAAAATGGTGTGTTTATTTTCATGTGTGAGGAGGAAGAAAGATTTGCACCCAATCTCAACCTGTTTTTTATGCTGGAGGTAACTGCCCAACTTATACTGGTGTGGAAGGCTCTTTGCTTAGGGAGCCTCCTGGATGACTCAATGGCCACCAACAATGAACATAGAGAGGGATGCTTTGCAGAAAGCCGACTGGTCTGTACAAGAACTGAGAATTTCACACATCCACTGCAGAGATGGATGCAGACCCACTGATCCCCGGAGCAGCAGGCAAATCAGCCACATGTCTGAGCATAGCCATGTGTGGCAACAGGGCCAGAGACAAGCTGGGTTGACCAGAGACCTTCTGAGACACACCCGATTTCCTGATAAAGAAGAATAGATTCTGTCTGCAGTAGAAGCTGTCTTTCTTTCTCCCTTCTTTCCTTCCTTTCTTCCTTTCTTTCTGCTTTGAATATATATAGAAATTGATGTTGAAATCACCACCTTGTAACCATAAGGAAACACCCGGGAAAAAAATTTTACAGAACAGCCACATGGCCTAGTCATTGTACTGTCATGGAAACGCGTCTTTGGATTCAGCATTACACAAGAAAAGAAAAACATCTTGTTTGTTTCTCATAGCTGAACATAACCCCAATGTATGTAACGCCTGCCAGATTGGTACAAGTAGCAAACAAACTTCTCGGGAGTAGAATCCCCAGCATCTTGAGTATCATCTCCAGTTCTCTGGTCTCTTTAGCTTCTTTATTTCACCATTTCATTTTTTTCCCTAATATGGATCAGCTTCAGTCCTCAGACAGAGCCCTCATTATGTCAAAAGGAAATGTCTCTAAAGCCAATGTCACAGTGGGAAAATAGATCCAGGAGTGTAGCCTGGCGTCTAGCCCCCAGAAGATTCCTTCCCAGAATGACGTCTGTTGTCAGAACAAATGATCTATGTGGCTGAGCGTGTTCCTTGTCTTTTCAGGTCCTTCAAACCTGCTCATCATTTTGAGTTCTACCTCAAGTCCCTGTTGAGATGACACTGTCATGTGGCATCCTAATCTGTTCACTTAGAACTTAACTTCCCCATCTCTCTATACTGGAAGACAGGAATAAGAGACTCCGTTTCTTCTTTCAAATGCTGTTCATACATATACTTCAGATACAGACGAGACTGATAAACATTATACAGACACAAACTGAGAACATTATGTTGACACAAACATTAGGTGGAAGCAAACTACTCTCATTGCCAGACTGGCTGGCATGTAAGCCCCAGGGTCCTTCTGTGTCACAACACCCTAGTTCTGGCATTACAGGTACAAATCACCCTGCCTAGCTTTTATGTGGGTGCTTGGATCTGAACTCAGGTCCTCACGCTTGTACAGCAACTATTTTACCCATTGAAACAAGTCCAGGAACCACTGCAAGAGTCTTAGAGAGAAGATAACTCACTTGCCAAGACACCTCATTTATGAAGTGAGAAATTAGCAAAAACCATACAGAGACAGAAGCAAAAGCAATGGGCAGTCCTAGGAGAGAAACTGTTCCTAGAGGGTGAGCGAAGCAACTGTATTCTGAAGTGGACGTTTAAAGTGGATGCAACTTGACATGCTGAGGGACAGGAACTATGGAATTGTTACGTAGCTGTCGTCAGAGTGAGAGAAGTTACTGGTAGCCGTGAGTGCCACACAGGAAGCATCATGGCGGCTACTGGAGCCACTGGAGTTGAGGAAGTGTTGGAGAGATGGTTCAGTGGTTAAGAGCACTGGCTGCTATTACAGAGGACCTGGTTTTAGGCCCTGCATGACAACTCACAACCTTCTGTAACTCCAGCTTAAAAGGATCCCATTACCTCTTCTGGCCTCTGCAGGCACCAGGGACACATGTGGTACAACATGCATGCATTCCAACAAATGATCATGCACATAAAAGAAAAAATAATAAATCTGAATGTTTTTCGTCCTTCTTTTAAAAGTAATAGAATGAGTCAATAGTAAACAATCATCCAAGCTGCCAAAATTATCTTAGAATGCAGAATTCTTTCAATGTCATGGTTGTTGCTTCCTAGTAGGGAGTTCAAACAAGAAGTAAAGAACAGGAAGCAGCCAGAGATTCATGGGTAATTATATCAGTTTCCTTGCTGCTGTGACGAATGCCCAGCAATCACAGCCTACGGAAGGGAAAGTTCCCTTCAGCTCACATTCTCAGGGGGATTTCATCAGAGAGAAGTACTGTGGAATGGTTCAGTCTACAGCAGTGGCAGTGTGTGTGTGTATGTGTGTGTGTGTGTGTGTGTGTGTGTGTGTGTGTGTGTGTGTGTGTATGTGTGTGTGTGAGGGAGGGACTATTTACACAGTGAGGAACAGGAAGCAGAGAGACAGACCCAGAGTGAGGAACAGGTCACACCTACCCCTAGTGACCTTCCACCTTTAGAGGCTTTAGAGACTTCAAAATGGCACCACAGCTGTGTATCGCCCAAACGTGAGCCCACAGGAGACAGTCCAGATTCCAGCTGTAGAAGTACTAAACCACTCACCAACTCATGGCTCCAGGAAGAACCCACCCCAACCTGCCTTTGAAATGGTTAAATAAATAACAAATAAATCTAGTTTAAACTGGGGCTTCTGAGACGGCTCAGCCAGCCAGGTCACTTTCCATCAAGCCTGAAGATTTGAGTTTGATCCCCAGAATCCACACTGTGGAAGGAGAGAACTGACTCCTGCAAGTTATCCTCTGACTTCCATACTCATGCCATGTTATGAACACACACACACACACACACACACACACACACACACACACACACACACACACTGAATAAATGTAAAAACTTTTTTTAAAAAAAATTTGAATCAAAATACGTTTCCACGCCCCACAGCCCAGGTTGCTCATTGTTACAGGCTCTGGATGCTTGGACACATTTACCAGTGCATCTGAAATGCCTTTGGAACAAATCTGGGCTGTCAATAACAATGCAGAGTACCAAATATCACCGAGACTCATCCTTCTTTGAAAGTCATTGGCTTACCATAGCTAGCGAGGAACCAACAAATGCTCTGGGGGATGTGAATGCTGTCCCTCCAAAGGGACAGCGGCCATCAGGTCTAGCTTCCTGCGGATGTGTGCCAACACCTGCTGTCAACACATCTTGAGACTTTGAAAGAAGGAAAACCTGTTTGTATGTGAATTGTTCTAACTATTGGCTCCCTGAAAGCAAATAGTCCAAGTTATATTTAGCACAAGGGCTCCAATTTGAGATTTGAGGTCGATTATTGTGCATTTAAGATTAATTGTTTGAAAAGAACACAGAATGCCAAAATGATGATGATGATTATGATGGTGATGATGATGGTGATGATGGTGATGGTGATGATGGTGATGGTGGTGATGAGAATGATTATGATGGTGGTAAAGTTTATATGAAACTTACTCCATAATCTTAAGTAAGCCATGATGTTTTCATCTGTGTAGTATGATGCAGACTCAAACAATTGCTAATAAACCCTATATATTAATATGGAGATTTATACTAAAAAGAAAACAGGGGATTGTTGTGGGGGATGGCAGGGTTCAGTCAGTGAACTAAGATTTTCCGAGAACTGTAAAATATCCTGTGTGATATGATGCCATAGGTTAGATAATTGATCAAAGTGCTGCAAAGGCGACCGTGAGTGCTCAGCCCTAAACAGAACGTGTGATCAGCCACAGGCAGGGGAACGTCAAGAAGAGAGGTGGAAAGCAAGTCATTGCATTGAACTCCCAGCAGCTACAGCTACTTACACAAGGCGGAGCCTGGTCAACATTCCAGCATGGGTGGTGAAAGGATCATGAGGAACCACCCCCAGCTGAGGACCTCTTGCCGGTTGATGGCTGCTGGGGGAGGGGCTTGTTTTCTTCAGTGGTGTAGCACCTGGCAAGCTGCCCATGCTCCTGTAAATAACTCCTCACTTGTGCTCACAGCAACCCTAATTAAACTCAACAGGTCACTAAAAAAAGGACATAAAATTTCTTTTATTGAGAAAAAGAGATCTGTAGCTGGAGAGCTTCTCTCCGGGTCCCGCCAAGCCCCCCACAGTCACGCAGCCCACTTATAAAATAAACACACAGACACATATTATTTAAACTGTTGGGCCATTAGCTCAGGCCTACCATTGACTAGCTCTTACACTTAACTCAGCCTATTTCTGTTAATCTATATGTCGCCACATGTTCTGTGACTTTGCCTGTCGCCTTTACATGTTGCTCCCTGGACGGCAGGCTGGCATGTCTTGACTCAGCCTTCCTGTTCCCAGAATTCTCTTCTCTGTTTGTCCCGCCTATACTTCCTGCCTGGCTACTGGCCAATCAGCATTTATTTATCAATAAATCATAGCAACATGTATTCACAACATACAGGACAACCCCCAGCAGAGATCCAGAAGGAGGGGAGGGGCTCAGAGAAGATAATGAGGGTGGATATGATCAAACTGCTTTATAGATATGTATGAAACTGTCAAGGGATAAGTTAAAGAAAAGGAAAACAATGCTCTAAAATAAAAATCTATTAATAATCAGGAAATAAAATTATTTAAGCAGCATAGGCACATAATATTAATTGTACATATGTACTCTATATACACACCTGCCAATCAAAGACTGAGGGTAAAGGGTATTTGTACACTTACAAGTCCCTCTAAGGAATGGTGGTGTATTTAAGCTTTCTCTCTTGATCTGTTTTCTAAATTTTCAATAAGCAAAACTGTTCAGGCTGCACTCGCTGTGCCAGGAAAGGACTGGACCCACTGCTGTGCAAAACCTCCTTCCCCTGAAGTAAACCGCCCAACTGTTCCATGCCCTTTACAAATGCTTGTGAATGAGAGAGGAATGGAGAAAATCAAATAATGGGTTCAAAGGCAGACACCAGCCACAGGTGCTGGTGCCCTCCTACAGCCTGGGTAGCCATGGAGAACAATGATGAACTGCACAGTTTGCAAATTTTCAAAATTTCCTCCATTAGCAATGATAAATGCCAAGGACACAGATGCCTAATTCAATTTAAATACTGCATGATGTACACGTGTGTTGAAATAGCATGTTACCCCAAAAACATTTTAGGCTTCTCAAGGAGCAATCTCTGTTAATAGGAGACTTGAGTGAAAAGTAGAGTTCTCAAATATTTCCTCTCTTTAAAGTCAAAAACAGCCGGGCGTTGGTGGCGCACGCCTTTAGTCCCAGCACTCGGGAGGCAGAGGCAGGCGGATCTCTGTGAGTTCGAGGCCAGCCTGGTCTCCAAAGCGAGTCCCAGGAAAGGCGCAAAGCTACACAGAGAAACCCTGTCTCGAAAAACCAAAATAAATAAATAAATTAATTAATTAATTAATTAATTAATTAATTAAATTAAATCAAAAACAAATTTGATTTTAAAATGTGAGTAAAGGCATTGAAAACTTTTGTTTCCTTTATAAATATACAGGGAAAATAGAAAAATAATAGAATCAATATTCAGTATACTATAATTTTAAAAATTAAGAATGTTGAGAATTAAAGGCTTATTTCTTTGTGTAGAAAAAACTGCCAAAAACCCTGTCCATTTCTTCCTCTCTCACGTGACTCACACATGGCAAACCTGTAACGTACCTGTAAGTTCTAAACTTGGATATACTTTTTAAAAAGATTTTTTATCATTCTCTCTCTCTCTCTCTCTCTCTCTCTCTCTCTCTCTCTCTCTCTCTCTGTGTGTGTGTGTGTGTGTGTGTGTGTGTGTGTGTGTGTGTGTGTGTGTGTGTGTGTGTAAAGAAAGAATGTGCATGTGAGTGCAATGCTCCAGGAGGCCAGAAGAGGGTGGCTGAGACTCCGATGCTGGATTGTGAGCTGCCTGACAGGGATGCTAGGAACTGATCTTGGGTCCTCTGCAAGAGCAGGAAGTGCTCTTAACCACAGAGCCACCTCTCCAGCCCCTGGACCTGCTTCTAACATTTCAGCTTTGGGGCTTTCAAATATCATGGGATATTACTGAGAGTTCCTCTAGTAGGAAGGTGTGACTATTGTCTGCTTTTGTTCTAAGATGCTACACAGTCTTTTCTCAAGCACTTTCCTCATTAATTTTGTAAGCAAGTTCCCATTCTGCCCAGTTCCTTTGATGCCTCTCTAGAGCCTCACCAGCTGCAGCCTATCAACATTCCCAGTCAACTGTCTCTTTAATAACTCCATTCACAGTCAACCTCATCTTATTCTGCGCTTGAGCAGTTTCTGTTCCTTTAACACACTCTTGTCATCCTGACTGGCCACCTCTTTGGATTAATCTTATAAGGCAGCATGTGGGCTCCCACAGGGGACACCAAAGGAACACACTGGAATCCTTTCATGTCTTCGGGAACCGAGCATCGGTAGACAGTGACCACATTGATGGGCTTAGAAAAAGTGACATGATCGATCATGGATGCATTGTGCACCTGGTCCCTATGTAGGCTGACAAAGCTAGCAAGGAAGTTTACATTTGTGCAATTACTGGTTCTTCCTGCACCATGGAGTTAGAGTCATTTAACTAAAACATAGCAACTGACATTTGTACACACTGGACTTTGGAAAGAGTAAGACCTCAATGTTAGAAAATAAGCTGTATTGAGAAGTGCTGACTCCCTGCTCTTTTTTTCCCTTATGAAAATTCAAAGACTAAAGATAGGCTTCTGAGGACGATGCGCCACTGGTGGAGGTTGGTTGATTTATGGCCCTGGAGACCTCATAGAACGTTTTGTAATCCTATTAGCTCCGACTCCCTGTGAATACGTACATCTGGAGACATATATATTTATGGAAAATGAGAAATATTTTTTCTCTCCTACCTTATGTCTAAGTAGGTCATGTTGGCAGTATTCTGAGTAGTTATTGCTTTTAAGCCAGTGTACTTCCGAGAGCGTGCTGAATGTTGCTGGAGGAGGTGTGTGGGGGTGAGAGTGGCTGTCCCGCCTCAAAGTCCTGAAGCTAGAACATCATAGATCAAAGCAGAGAAATTCAAGGTTAAATGAGACCTTGTGTGTGGTGTGTGTGTGTGTGTGTGTGTGTGTGTGTGTGTGTGTGTGTGTGTGTGTGTGCATGGATACACCAGAGATTGTCAGGTGTGTCCTCAATCCATCTCTAACTTACTTTTTGAGACAGGGTCTTTCACTGAACCTGGAGATCATGGCTCCACTACACTGCCTGGCCAGAGATCCCTAGAGATCCCCTTGTCTCCACCTTACCATAAGTCCTAGACTATAGGTGTGTAGCACTGCACCGAGGTATCTACACCAATACACAAATCCAAACTCAAATCCACATGCTTGCAAGGAAAGCACTTTACTGAGACATGGGCCCAGTCCATGACTCAAGGTTTTAAAAGCCATCTGATTTCCTTAATAGGTGTTAAATAGGTAAAACTCAATGATTTTGTAATGAGAGATCAGCAATGCTGCAGTTAAAATATTCTTAGTATGATAAGCATGTATACAGATCGTTGTTGTTGTTGTGTATGTGTATTATTATTTTGCCTGATGTGTGTGTGGACACCCATGCCACAGCATTATACAGAGGTCAGAGAGCAACCCTCCAGAGTCAGTTCTTTCCTTCTACCTTTGGGTGGACTCTGGGGATGGAACTTAGGTCACCAACTCGGCACAGTTACTGCCTTCACCCTCTCAGCCATCTCGCCAACTCCCACACATCATTCTTGACCGTTGTCTTAGTCCGTACAGGTTGCTATAACACATCACCACAGGCCGGGTTACCTACCTCGCCACATTTATTTCTCACCATCCTGGAGGCTTCGAAGTCCAGGGCATCATCAGCTTTAGTGAGAGCACACATCCAGGCTCACTTGTTAGAAGAGTTAAAGGAACTCTCCAGGTCTCTTTGCTGGGGGCACTTATCCCATTCCTGAGGACTCCGCCATTATTGTTCTCTTGAATCTCCACCTCCTGCTACCCTCACATTAGCAGTTGTGAATACACTGAATTTGGAGAGAACATTCAGCCACAGTTATGATGAAAACTTAGAAGAATAACTGTTTTTTCAAGACAGAGTCTCGCTAGGCAGCTCTGTCTGTCCTGAAACTCATTCTGTAGACCAGGTTGGCCTCTAACTTATAGAGATCTACCTGCTTCTGCCTCCTGAGTGCTGGGATTAAAGACGTTCACACTAAGCCTGGCTGAAGAATAACTTTTGAAGCTAATGATTAAGCAATACAGTGCTGCTTGGGTGTCTCCAGGTATTACCTTAAGAAAAGCAAGTAAGAAGCATAAAGGTGTGAAAGGAGAAAACACACCAAAATCTGCAACTGATGAAAACCTCTCAATGAAAACAGAGTTGATGAATGAAGGGGGTATGTGTCAGAGCAGATACACCAAAGAGAGGCATTTAAAACACAATAAACACAGAAATCATCAATTTAAAATCTATCAGTGGATCAGTGTAATTGCCAAGCCGTTGAAGCTGGAGGTGTCAGCATAGATAAATGAACACATGAGTTCTTAGGGTGAACCATGAATTCGGGGACAAGACTGATGATGGTCTCCTGTTTTGTGACACGACTATCTTCATCTCTAAGTACCTTGTCTCTTAACTTTTATTTTGTTTTGCTTTTTCCAAAAAAAAGTACATTTCACAATTTATTTTTATTTGTGTGTATGTGTGTTCATGTGTGTCCTACTTTCTAATGCTATGATGAATGTCACAACCAGAAGCAGCATGGAGAGGAAAGGGTTTGTTTCAGCTAGACTCTTCCAAATCATAATCCATCACCCGGAGAGGTCAAGGCAGGAATTCCAGCAAAAAACATGGAGAAACGCTGCTCACCATCTGGCTCTCTGCTTGCTCAGCTAGATTTCCTATGCAGCTGCCTGGGGAATGGTGTCGCCCACAGTGGGTGACAATCTTCAATCAAGACAATCTCTCACAAACAAGGCCACAAATAAAGTGATCCGGACAATCCCTCAGTGAGGTTCAATCTACCCAAGTGACTCCATGTTGTGCCAAGTTGACAATAGAAACTAACCCGGACAATGTGTGTGCATGCATACAGATTTTACGATTTTACTGGGCACTCTTCACATGTCAGGCAAATTATTCTGACATCACCTGAAGGAGCAACCATGATGATTCCCACTTCAGAGAGGAAGAAACCAAGAGAACTAAGTGGTTGCCAAGGCTGCCCAGTGAGAGCCTGGCTCCTGCGCTGCGCCTGCCTGAGGCTTCCATTCCCATTGTTCATTTTTATTTTTTTAAATTTGCGTACACAGTGTTGGTTTAGGCATAGGCTCTGTCGGTTTTCACTGTGGCATTTTCAAAGAAACTCGTTTCTTCTCACTCGTGTCTCTCCTCTTCCCCCCACTCCTCTCTGTCCCCTTCCATCCGATAACGTCTTCCCCTCTCCTGTCTCAAGTGCCCTGCTGTCGGCACCCATCCATCAAGGAGCAATCGCAGCAGCCCCACCCTCACAAAACTCCAAGTCTCAAACCAAGCTGCATTTGACCCATGAATCTCGGGTTTTTCTCTTGGATCAAAACAAGCACATTAAAACCAAGAATCCTATTCATCAACATCTTTTCTCCATTGCCATCTTTTTCCAATGTGTGACCAATTAACACACCTGGCTAGAACAGGGTGCTAATGAGGCTTGGGTCAGGGGTTCAAATCCCTCATGGCTGAAACTCGATGCTTCCTTCCCACAGTCACAGGTTGTGGCCTGGACCGCAGCTGGTTCCCTCCTAGGAGCACTATATATTTGTTCTGAGTTCTACTAAGAAAGTTTTCCTTGATCCTGGGGAACCCATCTGTGCTGTTGGGCCAGCTCAGAACACATACCAGACTGGCATGGTGACTGCAGACATAAATACAGACCAACATGGTTATTAGTTGAATAAATTAACAATTTTTTCTATAAATTTTAAATACAGTCTTTACAGCTCAATGGAACTGGTACTGCATTTTTGGTTTTGGTTTTGTTTTTAATTGAAGTGTACTGAGAAAGAGATGCTAAAAATTTCAAGATGTTGAATGACATGTGCCGTGGGACCTCAATTACTTAAACTCATCAGGAAATGAGTTATGTTGTATATGTAAATTACATTCACATAATGGAAGTGTCTCCTCAGCACCAAGATGTTATATATTAGAGATGCGGCTGGGAATCATTCTGTATGGAATCCACATTTTCCTGCCTTCTCAAATATGAGAGCCTGGGAATAATTTATCTTGGATATCTATTATTTATAAGAAACACAATTTAAATGAAGTAAAATTTGATTATTTAGTTAGTTATACATTTATTTGCTTACTTGCATGTATGTGTATGTGGGCACATGTGTGCCATGGCATGCCTGTGGAGGTCTGAGGACTTCTGGGAATCAAACTCAGGTCATCAGGCTTGGAGGCAAGCACCTTTACTCACTTAACCTTCTCATGGACCCCAAAGTGATATCTGTAAATGGAAATAACAGTTTTTGTTTGGGGTGTTTGTTTTGTTTTGTTTTGTTTCTTTTGTTTGGGTTTTGTTTTATTTTTCAGAGACAAGGCCTCACTCAGTAGCTTGGACTGGCATCAAACTCACAGTGACCATCTTCTCTCAGCCTCCAAGAATTAGGATTACAGCGTGTGTCACTGTGCCAGGCTGTTCCTTACCTGAAGCAAACTAGTTCCTAACTGGAACACATTTGTGGCTGCACATTCTTCTCACAAAAACTTACACCCTACAAGTTTGTGTCCTCACTTTATCCTGTCCCTCGAGAGGATAGACCGCTTTTCTCACTTGTCACCCTAGGACTTGGGCTCATTCTCCAGCTGCCTGTAGGGATATAGGCAATCCTACTGCCATGGGGACAGTTAATGAGAGTCACAACCCTGAACCCAACTACTAAATTTTATTAGGTTCCATGAAGTACCAACTACCAACTGCAGAAGCCCTGAGCAAAGCCACTGCTCCCTGCCTGCTGAGACTTCTTTTCCCAAATAAGGTAATATTGACAGGTTACAAGGGTAGGACCCAGGGCCCACAGTACAGGAAACCCGAATCTATCACTTCTCTTAATACAAGTTAAGTGCTTGTCAAAAGTGAGAAGAATTACCAAGAAATGAATAACTGAAAAATGCCATCCCTTCTCATCTTAGCAACATCCTGTGGGGGCTACAACAACTTGCCACTAACGTGGTAGTGTGAGCCAGCGTGAATTCACTCTCCCACCACTCTAGAAGGCAGGAGCCTGAAGTCTAGTCCACTGAGGGCCACATCCCACTGTGGACTTTGGTGAGAAGCCCTTCCTTTCTTCTTCAAGCTTCACTGACGAGTGACAATTCTCAGTTCTGGTATTTGTGGTCTTGACTTCACGATTAGCCTCTGTCATTACACAGTTCTCACAAGTCCAAGTCTGTGTGTGTGTGTGTGTGTGTGTGTGTGTGTGTGTGTGTGTGTGTGTTTGTGTGTGTGTATGTGTGTGTGTGTGTGTTTGTGTGTGTGTATGTGTGTGTGTGTGTGTGTGTGTGTGTGTGTGCATGTGCTCACACATGTGCATGAATCTGTGTGAACTCTGCTTTATCTCTCTTATTGTAGATGCTTAGGATCTCAGTTAGGGCCCACCTGAGTAAGCCAAGATTTCTTGTCTCAGGGAGTCTGACTTAATCTCACCAACTAAGACCCTCCGCTCCCTTTTCTTTTTCAAATACAGTAACATTGACCAGGTTCAGGACTTGTCATACATTGTCTTTGGAGGAACACTAGGCTGCTCAGACTGCCACAACCGAGTACCAGATGTTGACACGGGAACTGAACTCTCCTGTTAAGTGGAAAATCCAAGATGGTGGTTGTAGCTAGGTTCCATCTCAGGTGCGGTCTCTCCTCCTGGTGCAGAGATGGCTGCCCAGGTGCTCTTTCCTTACACGGCAGAAAAAGAAGTCTGTCTCCTCATCTCATGAAGAACCTAATCCTGTTAGACTGGGCTTGACCCAGTGACTTCATTTGGCCCTCATCACTTCACTTTCTTCACAGGTCCTATCTCCCAACACAGTCATGGGAGACATTAGCGCCTCAACATATTAATGATGAGGAAGAGACAATTCGACCATAACAGCTACAGTTCAGCCTATTGCCCCCCGCAACAGCTGTTACCTGCTCTCCTTGGAGTTTGCTGTGGTCTTCTGGATCTTTTCATGGCAACAAGCTGTCTCCTGCACAGCAGACATTCCCAGGGCCGTTTTTAAAGAGTGGAATTCTGGGTGAGAAAAACAATAAAAGAGAGTAAATAAAGTAAAGAGGGGTGTCCTAAAACAGCAGCTAACTGCTAAAAGAATACCTGGAAAGAAAAGTATTGGCAAAGATTTATGAAGTAGAAAAGTCAATGCTGAAACTTTGCCTCTCCGAGTTTGCTTTTCCCATCAAGAAGGAACTCTGGCCCCTACATCATGGCCACACTGTGGCCTTGACTGATATGAAAAACATGGGCCATAAGAGGACCTCCTTCAGGATTGCTAAGCAGGAAACAAAAACAAAACCAACCAGACTCAATGCAGAAATTGTTGCACATCTGATCATACCTGGTGTTTTAGTCAGCAGAGGATTCATGTTCAGCTCTGAGCTCTGAGAGTCTCTGACCCATCAAAATTGTCACACTAAATGTCTTTGGTATTGCTGCCTTGGGAATTATCTTCTGTCACTGCCTAAATCCCTCCATGCCATTTATTAATTCACTCTTTCAACCGATATTTATAGACTGTGTAGAGTATTATGCAAATGCCAAGGATAGAGTGTTGAACAAGAAAAGACTTGGTCCTTGCCATCCTGGACTTACTATCCAAGAGGAAAGAAAGCTCACTAAAAATTAGCAAGTAGAGATGTAAGATGGCAAACACAGCAGTTGATCTAAATGAGTCTTCTGAACTGAAAGTGCATGACACTCTCCCTGGGGAGACATAACACACAGTCTTAGATTGGGAAACAACAGACCAAAATAATGATACCACCACAGTCCAGCTTGACTAAGCAATGAGTTTGCTAGGGTTTTTAACAAGGTGAGGGGTCACTTACCAGAGCAGGAATGGCTCAAGGTAACTGCGTCATTGAAAGCCACCACAGCATGGAAATCTGTGGAAATTTCATGGAGTCATGAAAGCTGGACCTCTGTGCTCTCTGCTTGACTTGCTGGCAGCTCAACAGGTCTCTTCTGTTTTGCTCAGCTGGTCTCCTCAGCAGTTCTTACTGCTTATATAACATTGGGGAAGAAGAGACTTTGTACATCTGGCCAGTTTCAGCAACTTCCTGAGACTTGTGAGTTGTTTACTTTATGAGTCTTAATGAGCCTCCATTTGTCTCCTTATTGAGGAGCTTCCCTAAAGGGTGGAAAGCTCCAACTTGGAGGCAATGGCTGCGCAACAGAAAGCCTGGAATAGGTGCATTGTGAAGCACTTGGAAAGTGAAGACAAGAGTCTATAAAAAGCCATATTGGTGAAATTATTAAGGCCACTACACATAGTTAAAAGGGAGGTTTATTTAGTGGCATAACTTACAAATGAAGGGATAGGTAGGTCACAGGGTCTGGGAAAGATGTAGCACAGTCCGGCAGTGTTCTCTGGAGAACTCTGCTCAGTCTACCTCCAGCATTCAGGGTCCTGGAACCAAGAGAGACGGCACATCTGGATCTCATGTCTTCAGGGTCCTCTCTTGGCCCTGCCTTGTAGGCGTGACAGTTACCAAAGCCTCACTGGGGGTTGGAACTTCCAGATCAAGGTTGGAATGGCTACCCACTACACAGCCATGTATCAAAGGACTTGGAAAATGACCTGAATGCCTCAGGTGGAGGTGACATTGGAGAGCATGTGTAAGGAAATGCGCTAAGAAAGGGAGGGAGTCTGGGTGAGTGACAGCCAAATCATGCTGTTTTATTGGATATTTTAAGCCTTTGTTTTGCAATGTTAAGGGCACTGGGGAAGCCACTCAAAGCTTTGTAGAGGAGATTTGGCATGATTAGACTTTTATTTTGCAAAGATGGCTCTAGGCAGTCTCTGAGGAATGGCTTGGGAGGCCCCAAGAATAAAACCAGGGAGAGCTGAGATGGTAGGACTCACAGGACAGTGATGAGATCTTGGGTCAGAGAAGTGGTAGAAATGGTAGAGACAAATGAACTGAGGAGCTATGTAAAAGGTAAAATTGGCGGAACACCAGGAACAGGTACAAGAGCTCACGGTGAGACCTCCCACTGGCTGGCTAACAGGGTTTACCATTCCCAGAGAGAGAGTGTGGCCCCACATCCAGGGTGGACAGAAATGTTGTATAATGAAGCTAATCGTGACCACATGAGCTTGGAGATGTCTGAGGTGTCCCAGAGCTGATGCCAAAGGTAGTTAAGAAGAGTCTGGTGCTCAAGTGAAGAGTCACACTATAAATGTAAATGTACACATCATTCGAGTTGAGGGGTCAATGAAGCTACAGACAGGGAAGGTCTTGGTTATGTAGGACCAGGACCTTACACAACTTGGAAGTTCTAATTAAGGACAATAACCCAAGATTACTAAATCTAAATACATAACTGTATATTTATTTAGAGAGAAAGCAATGTATTTGCTTAGTGAGCATTGATTTAATAACTACTGTTCTGGTTAGCTTTAATTGTCAACTTGACACAACCTAGAACCATCTGAGAAGAGAATCTCAGTTGAGAGATCGCCCAGATCAAATTGGGTATGTCTGAGGTGGGGGGCGGGGAGATTCCCTTGATTGTTCTTTGATATAGGCAGGCCAGCCTGCTGTGGGTGGCACCATTCCCTAAGCACAAGCTCCAAGCTGTGTAAGAAAGCTAACTCAGTATAAATCTGTGAGCAAGCCAACAAGCAGTGTTCCTCCATGGTCTCTGCTTCATATCTAACAAGTTTTTGCCCTAACTTCCCTCACTGACAGATTGTGACAGGGAAGTGTAAGCCAAGTAAACCTTTCTTCCACAAGTTACTTTCTGTCAGTGTGTTTTATTGCAGACAGAGAAAGGCAACTGGACCAGCCCTGAGGTAGCACCACACAAGACCACAGGCAACTGGAGAGCTGGACAGTAAATGGAAACTTCAGGAGGACACATTGCACATGATGATACTGTCAAAGACACCAGTAATCCAAGGCATCTAAATGATGAGGCTTAAAACAGAAAGGTAGCAAGCCTCTAGCCAAGGCCATAGATCATGCTGTCTTAGTGTGAGTAGATTATCCACGGACAATTACAGGAACCATTTGCACTAGCCACAGTAGTCACCATCGACAATTCTTGACCTAAGACTAAGAAAGAATGTGACTTGTGACAATAAGGGAGACCCCACCTCCCTTTGTTTGTATGTGTTCCATCAGTGTGTCCTTGTCACAGTGCCAGCCATACCTATATTGAAGTCTGTAGCAGCATGGATTACCTCATTTCCAGGAGAGGATGGCCATGTTATTCGTGGAAGATTGGCCACAGAGGTTTACACCAGCTGAGTGGATGGGGGTAGGGATTAAATCAGAGAGTCTGGCTTGGGAACAGCATTAGATAAAACTTTTTAAATACCTACTTTGACACGAATCACGCCTCTGGAACTCTTGAGATGATCTTGGCATTGTTCTAACCCTATTGTATGTCCCCCCCACAATCAATTATTTAATCCACTGACAGCAAAATAAAAGAATTCGAGGGCAACATTGAAAATCAGGGCCCTATTTCATGCTGAGTGTCGTCTCAACTATCAAATGTATTTGCTCACAGAAAGCCTTGGAATAGACAATACATCCCTTTGCTGAGCTGTTTGTGTTTCTGTAAAATTAGTAATTGGAAAGGGAATGGTGCTAATTCCCATCCCTCCGTTTGAAAGTGACTGCAGGCTCCTTTATCAGATTGAACACAATGATACCACGCTCGGCAGAAATGAGTTAACCCATCAGCTCTCCCGTGATTGCCTTTAGTCATGGGAGCCCCTTGAAAGTATTTTTCTTTAACAGGCTTTTTTTTTCATCACACTGTTTCTGCTGATCTCACCTTAATTTGATCACTCAGAACTTCTTCTAGAACATGCTCCTTGGCCTTTATTTGGATTCACTAATTAATTACTACCTTAATTTCCACTTGTGTATGGCTACACCATTACAAGTGTGTTTTGGAAAGTGAGGAGCAGCTGGATATGTTGGCTTCAGAGGAAGGATTCTTCAGAATTTACTAGAAAAGGAAAGTGTGCTAGATCGGCTGAGTCCATGGTTCCAGGCCAAGACTTCAACAACTGGAAAAAGACTTGTCCAAGGGGGTGTGGAGCAAGCAGCATTTCAGTGACTCTAAAACTATGGAGACTGAAGCAGGCTAGATCTGCATTCCAGTTCCCAGAACACCTAAAATCCTTGGGGATCTGTAATGCACGAGTCATTAAAAAAATTATGTGTGTGCACATGTCCATGTGTGTGCCAAAGTATATGCAGGGGTGTGTGTGTGTGTGTGTGTGTGTGTGTGTGTGTGTGTGTGTGTGTGTGTGTGTGTGTTGAGACAAAAGACAACCTTGAGTGTTGTTCCTCAGGAACCGTCTGCCATTTTGTTTTTTATACTAGGTCTCTTGCTGGCTGAGAACTCCACAGGTAGGCTAGGCTGGCTGGCTAGGAAGCACCAAGGATCTGCCTGACTCTTTCTCAGCAGCAAACAAGCCAGCAAACCCACTCCTCACCTTTCCACACGGGGTCTGTGGATCCAGTTTGGGTCCTTATTAAGGGATCTATCAGCACCCCAGCCATGGGTCATGCGGACTGAGTGTGGTTGCTCACACTCACACTGTCACTGCAGTGATGTTGAGCCAGATGACTCAATGCTCTTCTGGTGCAGTGAGGTGGAGAGCTGTCATTACCAAGCTTTTCTATCCTACAAGTTGGTCACTTACTGATTGGGAAAAAACTCTGAGTCTAGAAGCCTGCCTGAGGTCTCCTGCCCTGGGTGAATAGAAGAAACCATGGGCCCATTATGGTGAATAAATATATGGTGTGGTATGGGAGAGAGAGAGGCATAATGGTTCATGTCCGTGGAGAGAGACAGATTTGAAGAGGTAAAGGCAGTGAAAATGAGCTGATGTGGGTGGCCTCTTTGCTACCCAGGGCCATGGTGACATTCAGGCCTGTTTGGCTGCCAAGAGCCATGTCTGGGTCCGTGCCTGCCAAAGTCTGTGTTGGTGTCCATGGCTCCTGTTACCACCAAAGGCTGTGAGGATGCCTGGGGTCTGGGTAGACTCTTAAGGCCATATTGACGCCTAAAGGTCATGCTGCTGCCAGGCCACACAGATAGGGATGGACTATGATGTCACCCAGGACTATAGTGATGTCCAGGGCTGAGATGTGGCCAGGAGCCATGTCTGGGGCCATGGTTCTACCTAAGCCAGGGTCTGTGTTGATGTCCATGGCTCCTCTTACTATCAAAGGCCATGGGCTGCCACCTGGGGTCACACTGGAGTTCAGGGATGTTGCTGATGCTTCTGCTGGGCCCGTGCCAATCTGTGAGGCCTGTGCTGCAACCCAGGACCATGGCGACATCTGGACCTAAGCTTCTACTGATGGCCATGTCTGGGCCCCTGGTCCTGCTGCCACTGGGGTCTTTGTTGATGTCTATTGTCTGTGTTACCACAGAGGCCCATGTGAACCATGAGCTGAGCCAGGTGTCGAAGTACAAGGTCCATGCTAAGCTGACCCCACCCCTTGCCAGCCCTGGGATAGCAGACTGATAATCCAAGCATGGGAGAGCCATCACCACCTCTCATAGGAGAGTGGGCCCCCGCACTTGGGAGAGCTAGCTCCCACCCCTTACCTGAGGGTCATGGTCCCAGCAGCCCTGGCTGACCGTCTCAGCTACCACCAAGGCACACATCCAGGACTTTGAGTTGGCACTCCCCGATATCTATCTCATCTGTGACCCGCTGGAGCATGCAAAGGGAGTAGCCACAGGATCTCCATGACTTGGGGCAAGAGCAGGATGTCCTAGAGGAGTTCCTGTGAGGGTCCAGTGTTGAGGGTGAAAGCCAGAGGCCTTGAACCTGACCGACAACACATGACACCGTGAACATTTGCAAGTAAAGTTGTTTGGACAAAAGGGTGAGCTGCTCCGTACACAGCAGCTCCCAAGGCCACTGAGACGAATGAAGAGATGATGGAGAGGTGGGGAAGACTGAGGCAAAGGGGGGTTTTGTTTCTTTGCTTCTTTATTTCTTTGTTTTCGTTTTGTGGATTTTTGTTTGTTTTTTTAATTAATATTCTTATTTGTACTTTTATTTCTTATTTTTATTTTATTTTTATTGTTTCTTTCTAAGTTTTTCTTTGCAGGGGATGTTACAAGAGTGAAGGGTGGTTTGGAAGGACTGGGAAGTGAGTGGGATTGGGGTGCGTGATGTGAAACTCCCGAAGGATCACCTAAAAAATGATGTTTGAAAAATAAAAAACTCTGAGTCTATTCAGTCAAAAGTGCCCCTTAGCATCAGTTACTCAGTTAGCTAGTTAATTAGTTAGTTAGGTAATAGGCTAACTAGACACTTAAGCATAAAGGTTTTTTTTTCTCTCACTCATGCTCCATAAGCCTTTCTTCTTTTCATTGTGGATGAGATCATTCTCTACTGAGCCTGTAAGAAGCTTAAAATACTCTGTGTGTGTATGTGTGCATGTGTGTGTGTGTGTGTGTGTGTGTGTGTGTGTGTGCATGAGTGTATGAGTGTGTGACACACCTCTGTGCGTGTGCATGAATGTGTGTGACACAACTGTGTGTGCATCAGTATGTAAGTGTGTCTGTGTGGCGCATGTGAGTGTGTGTGTGTGTGTGTGTGTGTGTGTGTGTGTGTGTGTGTGTGTGGTGGGTGTAGGTGACATTGAGGTGAATTCCAAGTCTGTCCACAAATATCTTCACAGTGGCCGACAGCCTGCAGTGGCTGAGAGTCCACAGGAGCTGGTGTGACAGCTTCTGAGATCCAGAGATTGTCTAACAAGGACAAGGGTGAGGGAGAGCAGCAGAGTGCTGAGGGAGAGCTCTGAGAGGGGACTGATGTTTGTTCCAGCTTCCAGAAATTCTTTCACAAAGGATGTCACCTCAACTTGATGGTGCAATCACCCTTCGATTCGACTGTGACTTCCCACCAGCAGAGGCGCATCTGCAGCCCCAGCTTAGCTTTTCAAACCTCAGTTTCCTTGTCTACAAAGCGGAAATGACAGCAGGACTCCTCTTCCAGGGTTAGAGGGAAGGTGGTGGCGTGAGCTGGAGCATGGGAACAGCTGACTTCGCCTGGAACCCCTGGAATGACACATGATGGATGAGTCAGTGAAAAGCTCTGTGAGTCTCAGCTCTGAGTACACCACACTCAAGGAGTACCAGAAGAAAATTTTACAAACTTACTCAATTAACTGAAAAAGCCCGATGCCCTCACATGGAGAGACGACCATGGCCAATTGGCTGAGAACATTCTGGAAGGAAAATTACAGAGTGAGAGTCCAGCATCAGGAAAAAGGTGTGTCCCAGGAGGGTTGGACCGTTTGCCCTTTACCTTTACCACAAAGCCCATGACCCTGGGTATTTGGGGAGCAAATTATGGTCTTGACCCAGGTGGCTCACCATCCTATGGAGGCCACGGAGCTTCCTGGAATAGCAACAATGAGCCTTGGGAGGGCAGTCAAATCTTTAGTTTTGAAAGTTATTCATCTTTACACGAGATTCCTCGTCAGTGGCAGAAGGAATATTGGCATTATTTAATTTCATTCAAATTACACTACCAAAAAACAATTAAGGTGAATAATTATGAATCTAAGGTCAACTCAATTTTCTATAATAATGTTTTTTGTTCCCTGGCTCATTATTGCTAATCCCTTTCATAATCTTTGCCATCTAACCTCATTTGTTTCCCTTCTAAGTGGCAGGCAGTGCGCATCAAGGAAAGCAGTGAAGTCAAGACAGCCGTGTGGCACTCTGCTGATCTTGGGGGAATATAATTATTGTCTGCATTCACCTTTCTGAGAAATGCTCATCTGCATATTCCTGTGCAGGTGGTGTGCTCATCAAAAGGAGGCCGCCCCACCCAAGACTCAGCGCACAGAGAGGAGGGTGGGTCCGAGGGCAGGGCTCACCTCACTGGAACAGTTAGAAACCCGCTGAAAAGATACCTGATGGGGACTTTGAAATAGACTTTAGTGGACCCCAGAACATGCACGCACACACACACACACACACACACACACACACACACACACACACACACTTCAGTGGAACCCAGAAAACGTGTATACACACATACACATTACTCACAACACCCCACACCCACATACACATTCACACACACTCACACATATATACACACATACACATACACGTAACATAATGCACACGTATTACAACTCATTTTTTTAACATTCAAAAATTCCCTTGCTTTACAGCTTGGAAAAAGGTTGATACTGAGCAATATGATGCCTGCCTGTCATCCTAGCCCTCAGGAGGGTGATGCAGGAGGTTCAAGAGTTTGAGGCCAGCTTGGGCTGTACAGTAGGACTTTATCTCGAAGGAAAGAAAAAGGTGGAGAGAGATAGAGATAGAGAGGAAGGGAAAGAAGGAGGGAAGGAGGGAGGGAGGGAAGGAGAGAGAAGGAAGGGAGGGGGGTGGAGACTGAAGGGAAGCTTGTCCTGTTGCTTACAGGGCACCACTACCCGATATCCTCAGGGTTTCATTTGCTTCGACTCTTGTACTTGGAGTCTGTCCCATTTGGGTTTATGGGAAATCAAAACTGTTACTAAGACAAGATCATTTAACAGCTCACATCTCAGACAGAAATTCTACCCCTAGATGTTCACTGCAAAGGCTGGTGGGCAAACTTTTGCATGCCTGACACTCTACCCACTCCCCTGGTGTGTAATGCTCTGACAGAATGCTAAAGGGACACCCCAAAACAGACAAGCCTTGCCCTGTGCTCTTGGACCCAACGGTGTACTAATGTAACAAGTAGGCAGGCAAAGAAAGGAGTAGGTACCAACTAGGCTGTGGGTTTTCAAGGTCACGGGCAGGATGGAGAAATCCAAAAACATTGAAGATGACAGGAGACTGCCTGAGCCCCACCCATGCCAACGTGGGCCACCCATGAGACATCAGCATCCTCATAAACAAGAGCTTCCTCTCTCCAGTACCCACCCCTACCCATCATAGAGCCCTCTCTCATGAAACCGGTGCCATGCTCAGTCTGTGGGGGCGGAAGCTGGGAGTACTACACAACATGGAGGATGAACTTGAGGAAGCGGCCATCCCAGCTCTCTGGCCCCACTAGCTGTGGGAAGTTCTGGCACAATTTTGAGACTGAATATTTACCATATATCCTTCAGTTCTTGAACAAGTTTTGCTTTGTTTGTTTGTTTGGTTGTTGTTGTTTGTTTGATTGGTTTGCGGGTTTTCATTTTTACTTTTCTTATTTTTATCATTTATTTTTTATTTTATTGGGCGGTGCGCATGTGCCAGACCATGCATACAGAGATCAAAGAACAAGTCACAGAAGTTGGGTCTCTCCTTCTACCATGTGGCCCAGGGAAAGGAGCCCTCCCTGGGAGAGTTAGAGGGAATGTACCTCATGGGACAGGAAAGAATTATATGACCCAGGGTCCAGAGGTGGACTATGGCTGTCACCACCCAGGAGCGTCTGAAAGGAGCCACTGTGGCCAGAGCCAGGAAGCAGCCTGACAGGATGCTGGAAGCAAGGTGAGGACCAGCTCAAGGCTGTCTAGTGGGCCACATCAGGAACTGAAGCTGCACCCTAAACACATTTCCATTTCACAGATAAGAAACCAAAAGTTGGGGAGGGTGTGTATAAAGAGTGAGAATCTAAACATGGGGCTTTTTAAAACATAGATTCCACAATTTTAGCCGTGTGTGTGTGTGTGTGTGTGTGTGTGTGTGTGTGTGTGTGTGTGTGTGTGTACACATGTGTGCATCTGGAGGCCAAAGGTCAACCTTGGGTGCCATTCTTCAGCATGGTGTCCACCTTGGCTTTTGAGACCATTCTCTGACTGGTGTGATGTTCCCACTTAGGCTTGGCTGGCCTGGCAGTGAGCCTCTGGAATCCTCCAGTCTCCGCCACCCTGGAGTTGAGGTTACAGGTACACCACCACTCCTAGCTTTTTATATGTGGAGTCTAGAGAGTTCACTTAGGCCCCTGCACCTCATACCCTCTTTACCAGCCAAGCCCTTTCCCCAGCTCTCTAGCCAGTACTCCGGCACCCCTGCATCCAGAACAGTTTAACCTCATTTCCCTCCTGACTTACGCTGGACTGGCTCCTCCTTCTTGTCCCTTGCCTTCCTCGCCCAGTCCTTGGCCTGGTCCTCTGTGTCAGGTGGCCAGCGCCAAGTTCCACCTCAGCTGGGAGAGCTGGGGCACCTGCATCCTAGACAACGTCAGCCACATTCTTTTCCAAACGTCAAGATATACGGCCTCCGTAAATTTTCAGAGACACGCTAACGTTCACCTCTGTAACGCCTTAATTGTACAGAAGCCATTAGACGGAGCGTTAAGGTGACAAAGAGACCGATGTGGTGGGGAGGGAAGAGAGCAGGATGCCTAAATTAAAAAGGTCAAAGGGTCCAGG
>CABHPR010145814.1:34888-60095 GCA_902168415.1 Peromyscus melanophrys | reverse complement strand
CCAGTGCTAGAGACCAAATTCAGGGCCTGGAGCACAATGGGCCTGGTCTCAAACACTGAGTTAAACTCAGATCCTAGCACATACAAACGATTTTAAGGATGCAGGTGAGAAACAAACAAAGGAACTCCTTAAAATTGTTTGTGTGTGCTAGGACCTGAGTAGTTGCGTATTCTCTTCTGGGCCCCTGGGAAGAATATTATTAAGGTTGGTCCTTAATAACATTTGAGACTGCTTAAGCTGGGGCCCTGCCATCAAAATACCCAAAGATGCCAAGATTCAGGGAATCACTACCCTGAGAACACAGAGATAATCTTCAAAACATTTGACTTTGGGGCTCTCCAGGAACTTGACATGTGACATGGGCAACTGATTCACAAATGAGCAAGAGAAAAGCTTGGACCTGAGTTCACCCAATGTTCATGGTCATGTAGGGTCACAAAGTGTTCTTCAAGAGTAGTTACCAATGTCACCGCCACTGGCCTCAAGTTACTGTTCCCGTTCTCGCCATCACGCGGTATCAGATGCTGGCAGCAGAGCCCAGACACATGTCCAAGCCCACCTTTCTGCCGGCCCTGAATGCTTCCTTACTGTTTCTCTGTTCCTAGGAAGGGGAGGCATCTAACACAGGATTTCCAGAAAGACGGCTCTTTAACACACCAGCAATTCCTTGCAGTACACTCAATCCATGTCACTGTAAGAAGCTAACGCCATTTCCACATTTTGATACTGCTGGAATGTACAGAACGGTACTATGCCATTCTCAAATGTTTTCTTAATCTTTCTAGAAATTACAGGTCTG
The DNA here is from genome assembly GCA_902168415.1 of Peromyscus melanophrys. Lineage (NCBI taxonomy): Eukaryota > Metazoa > Chordata > Mammalia > Rodentia > Cricetidae > Peromyscus > Peromyscus melanophrys. Next base: position 59,296 of record CABHPR010145814.1, on the reverse strand, counting down.
GGAATTCCTTTGACACTTCTTCTTTCCTGAGCTGTTATGTAAGCCCCAAGCTCCAAATCTAAAGGAAAAAAAGAACAGTTCATTGCACTCTGGTAAAGAAACCGTCTGTGTTAGATGCACTAAGGGACGGGCTGACATTCTTTAAGGCCAAATCATCCTGGAGGGCATTCCAAGGGCGCTTTAATAGAACATGATTTTAGAATTTAACGTAAGTGTAACACTGGGGGAAAGAGTGCTACCACTTTCTTCGGGTACATGGTACCAGTGTCCTCACACACTCTGGCAAACAGCTGTCCCCATACCAGGGCAAGGCTGATCTAGATCGTTCTATGACAAGAAAATGGATGCTAAAGTCACTTCATCACAATTGAGAATCATGATGCCTCCAAGACGCTGCCCTGGCATCCAGCAAGCTGGGCCACCTTACCTGAATACTGCAGGAAACACACAGCTCCCTTCAGAAAGGAAGTCAACACATAGAAACACAGAGTTAAAGTTAGCTTGTAGAAGCTAGCCCAGAAGAAAAGACCCCAGGGTATCTTCAAGAGGACTTCCAGGGAGAAGGAAATGTTTTCTCTTTGCAAAGGCTTGTTTAGAGCAGAGTTTCTCAAGGAACTCGGCTGGCGTGGTACAGGGCGCACTTTGCAGTCTCCTGAAGCATGTGCAAACTCACGGCTCGGCACATTGTGGGGACACAAATATCATCCTGACTTCGCAAGTTCTGACTTTCTCTTTCTTTACACCTTTCTTTCCTTATCTTTCTTCTCTGTTCTTCCATTCTTTTTTTTTTTTTCCTATGTTCTACAATGTAGGGAAATTAAAACCCCTGGTTTCAAATACAGGGGAGGAAAGGGAAAAAAAAAAAAAAACCCTAATAGGTTAAATGTGAAATGTTCTGAAATCCTCAATGTAATGAAAGCTCACTGTTTAAAGATACAAGGGCATCTTTTCCATTAGTACCTAAATAAATAGAAACACATGAAAGTCAATGGAGACGCTGAAGAGCCCTCCCTTGGCAATTATTCAGGCTGTGGAAATATCCACCTCCCTGCAATCACTAATTAATTAGAGAAGATGACATTCTCCTTTACCATGGTTGAAAATGTGACAAAGAAGTCAAGAGTTTTTCTTCAAACTGATTAAAAGATGTCAAGAATGAACTCAGGCAAGAATTAGGAGCTCATTCTTGAGGGCAGAATTCGCATCCTTAAGCCAAATAGACTCAATGCAGGAAGAACAAAGGCTTCTATGCACAGGTGCCATTGGATTGGGTAGTGCTCTGCTCAGGGAGCATCTGCAAAGGGCCCGCTCTTCATCAGAGGATGCCCATCCTACAGACAGAAGATGCCATGGAGATTCACCATTCTCTTCGCCTTCCCACAGTACAGACAGACGACTAAGCACCAACCTTGAACCACTCTCTTCCATAACTGCAGGGGAAAAGTACATGACCAGGTTTTCATTTTGAATTTGCAAATGAAATCTGATGGGAAAATACACGACACTGTTGAAAAACATATATTTCAATTTCTTAAAAAGGGCTATGCAATCTACCGACACCCCAAATCAGTAATGATGATGTAATTAGTCATTTTGAGCCATTGTCTTCTTCAAATAAGAAGCAAACAAAAGTTTTACACCCTCTGTTGAGCTATATCCACAGTTTCAAATTCTGAACTGGGATTTATAATATACAGGGTCAAAACATGCCTAGAGATATACCTTTGTCTTCTCTGATTCTTCAGTGGTGGAATAGCATCCTCAAAGGATTCTGACATTACCTCTTCCTCTGAGCAATGTCCCTTAGCTATCCAGTAGGCCACTATGTATCAGGTGCAGAGTGATAGACAACGAAAATCAACCTTACGTGTCATGTTCATACAGGTGGACATACAGCATACATACAAATGCATATGTACTCTACATGCACACACAAACCATCCCTTACAAAAGGTAGGTTTTGTGTTTGTTTTTAAATAAGGTTTACACTGCACAGCAAAGTTGTCTGGTCCCAGCATTTCTGAACACCACAGTAGATTCTTCATATACTGAGGTCTCAACTCTTGGTTTCCCTTGCTACACATGAAACTTGCAATTTTTGCTAGGCTGGTGGCCTGTCTCCCTTGGCCTTTGCCTCCCTGATGCCGGGATCGTAGGAGGGCCACCATGCACACCTAGCTTTGAAGTGGGTTTGAAGAGTCAAAATGTGGTCCTCACACTTAATGCTCCTCACACTTGACCCACAAAGCTGCCTCCCCAGCCCATGAAGAGCTTTCCTTTTTATTAGGAGGTTTCAGTCGTATTCCAAAGGCCACTTAACCTTTTATTATGGCAGCCGTAGGAAACCGATCAAGGTTAGCCCCCTTTGACATAAGGGTCATAGGGGAGGCTTGCCGATTCCTCGAGCATATCACAGGCCCCACTTAGAAAGCAACATATACCTTTACGGAATCTGATACTTGCTTGGAACACAATGATATAAGAGCAATTTCATGTAAGAGCAATGAGCTAGTGCTAGTCCATATCAGATAGGGCTCTTTTTTTTTTTTGCTCCGAAGTTGAATATGAGAATGATCTGCTGCGAAACTGGCAATCTGATCACAACGTGGAAATGATAGAAATACAATCTACTCTTCTCCTTGACCCACAACTTCGAATTCCCATTCAACTTCAAGATAAAGGCGTTGGAATCCTGGCATCTTCTCAGTTCTCACTGAATGGAAAGGAGGGTGTGGTTCTAACCCAGAGACTGAAAGCTGGTTCAGTTTCTTCATTTCACCCCCTTAATAGTAGTGCTCATTGGTTCTTTTCGTGGTGGGAGGGAACATGTGTTGTCCCAGGTCTAAGGGGAAACCCAAGTTATGATGAGTAGGGAGTACAGTATTACAACTTATGTAGTCAGAAGTAGTAACTGGGTATACTGAATTTAAAAGGGATCTATATACAGTACTATTAACTTTAACAATAGAAGAGAACCATCATTCACAAAGGATTTTCAATTTTTTTTAAATTTTTATTTTCAAGACAGGGTTTCTCTGTTTAGTCCTTGTTCTGGAACTCACTTTGTAGACCAGGCTGGTCTCGAACTTAATGGAGTTAAAGACTGAAAGGTGAGACTCTTCCCAGAGAATATGTGATCTGAAGAACAAGGGCCAATGACAGGCCCTATGATCTAGGCTTCTTCTGGAAGGAAAGTAGACCATATCTGCAGGTATACCCATATCTGCAGGTATACCCATATCTGCAGGTATACCCATATCTGCAGGCCTTATCTAGGCTTCTTCTGGAAGGAAAGCAGACCATATCTGCAGGTATACCCGTATCTGCAGGCCTTGGCTACTTGTTTGATCCTTGCAGTCACTGCGGTACCAATGTTGCTTGAATTCTTACCACCTTAACATGGGCTTTGCCTGTCAGTAGCTCAAACGATGGCCCTGGACATCTTTCACCTAGAGATCCTGGAATCCCTTGTCCCTGACGAACCATGAGATATTGCAATTGTATCCAGGTTCTGTGCGAGGGCAACATGTTTGAAGACACTTCTGCACTATCCAGAAAGGATGCTGTAATGCACAGAATGTAATCGCTGGAAGATGAATTATTTTTTTTTTTTGTTACCTCTCCCAGATCAGATTTTCCTGACATACTGTGTTCATTCAGCTTTTGGGGAAGATCATCCTTCATTACTGAGCAATTAGTGGCACTGGATGTTCAGCAGGAACTATATTGGTACTGTGCAAACAGGCCCACACTCACCTTTTCTGCTTCACTGTTTTTCTCCGGGGTGGCACTTGCTAATAGGACACACGCACACGCACGTCTGTCTTTAGTGCTGCTCTCTAGGGAAGGTAGATTAAGGCAGGTATTTCCCTTTTCCTATTGCTAGGTTAGTCAATTTCTTACCTTTGGCTGCACTGGTGGTGCACAGGGGGCTGACACAGGGTCTGTGATATAGGTCTTCTTAGGACCACTGGCTGGATACATCCCGGAAGGGTTCTGATTCCCAGCTCCAGGAGCAGTATACCCTGGTTCCCGCTTCCAGGTATTCGGATGAACTTGTTGTCCATAAGAAGGATCCACATCATTTCTGGCCCCGTAGCCAGGCCCTGCTGCATAATAGGGTTCATAATATCGTCCTTGGTTGGAGGTATACCCATATCCCGGCTCAGGCTGATGTCCCGGGGGTGGGATATATGCATAGTCGGTACCAGCACGAGCTGAGGGAGGAGGCCCCTGTCCCGACAGAGGAACTGGCTGGGTGTTATAGCCATGAGGCCCTGGACCATACATCTGTCCAGCAGATGGGCCAGCCATGTAATGCGGGCTGGGCTGGGCTGACTTCACTTGCACGTTGAAGGTGGGCCTTGAAGGTGTAGAGGCTGTAGTGTAGGAGGCTGGAACTGGCTGAGGCTGTGGTTTGAGAGTGCCAATGGGAGCCACTGGGATGGGTGCGGCCTGGGGTGCCGGCTGTGGTTTCATGGCAGACTTCTTGGTGGCCGTCAGAGGGGGCTGGTTGGGAATGACCATTCTCTTGTGTCCTGTGACAGGAGTAGCAGCGGGAGGAGTGGCCGTCACACTAGCAGAGCCCTGAAAGAGAAGAGAAACGTGATGAAGATGAGCAGCCATACAAGAAGACGATACACAGATGGGCAACCGGGAGCGTGGCCAACTATTTTGTATTAAGGTGTAATATACAAGTAAGGCATCGTCCCTCCCTTAAGGAGCTCACTAGCTGAAACATCAGTCATTGTGCACAGCACCAGTGAACAACTGAAGAAAAAAACTAAAGGAGCAAATGCTTTCACAGCAGCGTCAAAAAGGACACCAGGAGTAAGCTGAACTATTTACTGACTGAAAATGAAAACAGTGATGAGAATGATTACATAAAGTTTTAACAATTCGAGTCTGGAGTGATGCCTATCAAAATGGGGAAATAGAACAGTTACCTATTTCAAACGCAGATGGAAACAGAAAAGGCCACAAAGAGCCAAACCAGTCTTGGAAAGGAGGAGCAAAGATAAATTCATCGCATTGCTGATTTCAAAACATTTTGCAAATTTTAATAAAACAATGTCGCAACAACATAAAGAGAGACATAAGTTGGAAGGAACAGGAGAGGTAGTCTGGAAGTAACCGAACATATATAAAGTTCACGTATTTCCTACATGAGTGCCAAGTACCAACACAGGAGGAGGCACAGTGTCTCCTACAAATTGTGTGGAAATACTGGGTTTCAACAATCCAGGAAGCAAATCAGAGGCTGCTCTTACACCACCAACTCAAGATGCTTGTAAAGAGGGAAGCGCTCTAGGAAAGAACACAGCTCTAACATTTAGGAGAGCAGTCTCCACAACGGTTGAATGGATATATCACTAGAAGCACAGACAACAGAAACAAAATGAACCGGAGAAACGACATCATTCTGAAAATCTCTACACAGCAAAAACAACAGAGTGAAAGGCAAGCCGTGAATGGGATCACGTATCCAGTAAGGGGCTAACCACCAAAGAAGCTAGGAAAGTCTTCCAGCGCAGAAGTAAAGCAAGACAAAGAGGGGCTTAAGAGACTAGATTCCTGGGATCTTCATGCCTGCTCGCAACCATCCATAACTCCAGTTCCAGGGAGTCTGATACTCTCTTCTGGCATCCATGGACACCAGGAACACACATAGTACACACGTATACATGCAGACAAATGTCCATAAAAAATAATAAAAAGGAACTTTTAAAAGACAAGCTTACGATTTGAAAAATAACAACAAAAATACTTCTTTAAAAGGCACACAATAGACAACACATTAAAAATTGCTCAAAATCACTAATATCAGAGAAATGCAAACAAAATCCAAATGAGGAGTCACATCTTTGTCAGGATCATTATTATCAGGCAAAGCTAACTGGCAAAGTAGTATTAGCAAGAAGGACCAGGGTCCCTACACACTGCTGTTGGGAAGGCAGAGTGTCAGAGCTGATAGGAAACACAGTAGGGAAGTTCTTGAAAATATTAAAAGGGAACTAACATATGGCCTGGCAATTTCCCTTACTGGTACATATCCAGTATTACTGGAATGTGGATCTCAGAGAGAAAGCAGCATTTCCATATTCATTGCAGCACTATTTACAATAACAAGAAAACTGAGATGTCCATCAGCAGATGAAGGATTAAGAAAGTGTGCATACAATGAAATATTATGTGCTCCTCAAAAAGTACATCCTTCATCATATGTCAACATGGATGAACCTCAAAGACATTGGAGTATGAAAAACAAGCCAGTTACAGAAAGACAAATATTGCATGATTTTATCACATGAAATGTTGAAAATGTAGTTAAGACTCACAAAAGCCAAGCATAGGGATGATAGCGGAGGAGGGCTGGTGTCTTAGGCAGGGTTACTAGTGCTGTAATGAAACACCGAGACCAAAAGCAAGTTGGGGAGGAAAGGGATTATTTGGCTTATGCTTCCACATCACTGTTCATCACTAAAGGAAGTCAGGACAGGAACTGAAGCAAGGCAGGAGCCTGGAGGCAGGAGCTGATGCTGAGGCCATGGAGGGGTGCTGCTTACTGGCTTGCTCAGCCTGCTTTTTGTAGTACTGAGGACCACCAGACCAGGGATGGCACCACCAACCATGGGCTGTCCCCTTCCGCATGACACACGAATTAAGAAAATAGGTTTGCCCACAACACACTCTTGTGGAGGCATTTTCCCCGGTTGAGACCTCCTCCCCTCATATGACACTAGCTTGTGTCAAGCTCTCATAAAACTAACCAGCACAACCGGGGAATATTTAGTAGGGAGTTCCCAATCAATTGATTTGTTCTCAGTCGAGCGAGCTGAGCTGTGAAGGTCCACTGTTGAATAGCTCCCTCACCATCATCAATACTGTTATTGTGCAAGGAGAGTGTTGTCAGAAGCGAAGGGAAAACACAAAGCTATCCAGACATGACCGAAAGAGAAGGTGAGGTCCCGCTCCTAAGAGCTGGCAGGTAGGAACCCCACATCTTCTTGTCTCACGTGCACAGTAATTCTCACCTGTGTTCCAGGGTGAAGAATACTACCTCAGCCCCACATTAGCACAACGGAGCTTCATTAATATACACCAAAGAAGCTTGGAAAACGCATGGCAGAAAATCTAGCACATAAAAAGATTCAAGTCCCAGAAAAAAAAAATCACACATACATGTATGTATAGATGAGTGTGATATTTAAATGTGCTCGATTTTCAAAACGAAAATGTTAAATTATGACAAAAATTCAAGAATTCATACAAAATCAAAAATAAAATAAAATGTCAAAATATATTCTTGGAACCACCAAATAATCCAATAAACAGAAAATATTCGGCAGCATGACTCTTCAATTAACTGATTATGTGGACCAGATAAGCATTGGCACCGTTTAGTTTAACTATAAAGAACATAAATACATACACTTTAAAATAATGATTCCTGCTCTTTTCCTTTTCACATCCAATCAGATAAAATATGTAAAACTTTGGAGGAAAACTGTATACACCAAAATATACTAGTTTTAAAGACACTTACGATAAAAATATCCAAACACGTGCCAGCATACACGCAACAGAACACAGAGCAGAGAAAGGGAACACGAGGAAACTGGCCTAGCGAATGCTTTTCCTTTTTGGTAGGTAGCAAAGTAATGGGTTTCATTTGGCATTCTCATATATACTCATTTTTGGGTGGTCCTCCTCCCCACTCCCTGCTCCACAAATCTCCTGTCCACTCTGATATCGGACACATGCTATTATTACCATCTCTCCCGTTTCCTTAAACCCTCCTCTCTTCCTTCTCAGTCCCTTTCCAGCTCTAGGACCTATACTCACATTCACACCTGCACACATGCAAATACACATAAGAATCCAAAATGAGGTTTTGCATGTAGGAGAGATCATGTAGTGTTTTAGATATGCATGCAATGGCTCTGAAGATGGGGCTCTGAAACTTCAGGGAATTTGTGGGGAGGGAGAGAGAGAGTGACTGTACTTATCAAAAAGAAAATTTGTGAAAAATGGTTTCTAAGAAGTGAGGGCTGCGTTATTTCACTGTTTAAATGCAATTGTGGTTGGCATTAGTTTTCATCTGTCCTAGGGCTGAGTTTACAGCTGCAATTGAGAACGTGACTTCTACTAGGCTAGTTCCTCAGTCATTGCATGCATTTATAGTTGGGTCTGTAAGATGTTCAAAGTCTGGACTCTACATTTTTGCTCCTGCTGAATCATCAAAGAAATCAAAGCTGATCCCCTCTGCAATCAGTTTCACCTCTCTGACATGTTAATGATTGACATTATCGACTAGGGAAAAAAGTCTGACTTTATGATTTTTCTAGATTCAGTTTACTTTTCCAGGAGGTCTGTTACAGAGTGTCAAGGTCTTATCTGAGTCCTTCTTTATGAAGTCTTCAGCACACATATTTTAATAATATACTGCTTAATTAAACACAACACACATACACACGCATGCACGCACACATGCACCTATTGTGATTGGATACTATGAAGATTACCCTCCCCTTAAGGGAAAGGAACTCTTCACGTATCTAGTAACATCCAAGATGCTTGGGTTACAAAAGTAAATGACAAGTTTGCTTCCTAAAAGGACAGTGTAAAATTAAACAAAAATTCTGTATTCAATAGAATCCTGTAGGGAACCAAATCAGGAACTTAAAATTAAATATTGTATCTTAGAATTACAAGTTCCCCCAGGAAACTATACTTGAGAAAAATGATATATTGGAAAGATAGCCTTAGGAATCAGGATCCCCCAAAACATAACCAAAGAAAAATAACAAGGACATGCTCAAGCTAGGTATTCTTGAAGAAATGATACCTACAGGCATCATGTACAGGCTCACTGTGGTGAGCCATCAGGGTCAGAAGAGTGGCCTGCAACCTGGGCTGAGACAGCCATCATCTCCTCTAGACTGGAGAGGACTAGTTGTGAGTGGCAAAGAGGTGTAGTTATTTCATCACAAAGAAGGGAGAGCTGAAGAAGAGAAAACTCAGCAAGACCCAGGCACCATCCGTGACAGATAGAAAGTTCACAGTCAATAAGCCAGAGGAAGCTTTGTGGTAAAAGAGCCATTGGCATCTCTCAAGGAGCATTACTATCACCCTGGGCTGACAACGCATATGTTGGCTTCTGGCTCACTCAGTGTTCACAGCAGTTTAGAATAATCATGTAGTCAAAAAGTCTCTATTAATCTCCAATCTCCCCCTGGTCAGTAAGTGCCTTCATTCCAGCTGAGAAACACTGGAAATAAGATGTTAATCTACTACCCAATGGGAACACTTTCATCTTCATCTCTTGTTTATAGTCTAAGTGTACAAAAAGGTACATGCCTGGATTAAACTGGGTTTCATATCATTACAAATTATTTTCTAATCTTAAGGTGCCTCGATCCCCCACATGACCTCTTTCCCCTACATTCTCTCTTCAGGTCCACGTCGAGAGCTTGAAACACGATCAATATCACAAAAATTCTCAACAGCTTCTGTATTCTGAACCCTGGCCTCACATGCTCAATTGATTACTTCATCTATTGACTTGAATGTCTTGCATGTTTTTCAGATTTAACAAATTAAAAACCTTCCATACCCCCTACACCTGCTTCATTCTAGTTTTCTTTTTCTTTTCTTTTCTTTTTTTTTTCTTTTTCTTTTTTGGTTTTTTGAGACAGGGTTTCTCTGTGTAGTTTTGGTGCCTGTCCTGGATCTTGCCCTGTAGACCAGGCTGGCCTCGAACTCACAGAGCTCCACCTGGCTCTGCCTCCCGAGTGCTGGGATTAAAGGCATGTGCCACCAGTCGCCGGCCTCATTCCAGGTTTCTAATTCAGCCAGCTCAAATGAGAGCAGAGGGGGGTACCGGAGCCTCTCCCTCAATTACTGTTCAAGCACTGAATCCTGCTACTGCTCTCTAAATGGAGAATTTCCCATTCCAGGTATGTCTGAGTTACACATGTCTACTAAGAAAGCACTTGCTGTTCTCCAACAACACCCAAACTGGTTATTCCTCAGGAGATCCTTCTCTCTGCAGCTTCAGTGATTTCTCTCAAACATTCACAGAATCATACTAGTTTGCTATTTGAAAGTCTTCAACAAGTCAGTAGAATAATGGACTATACCCCATCCATCTCCTGTCTTAGTGCCATGCCGTGCACTGGCTTTCATCCATATCGAAGTTACCAAGCTCTCTCACATCTCAGAGATCGATATCTTTGGTGGACCAAATGTCCAAACAAACCTTGGCTTGACCCTCTATCAGAGTGTTTCTTGCTGTGGGATGGTCTGTATGTCAAATTGCTCTGATTGGTCAATAAATAAAACACTGATTGGTCAGTGGCCAGGCAGTAAGTATAGGTGGGACTAACAGAGAGGAGAATTGAGAGAACAGGAAGCTGGGAGGAGACACTGCCAGCCGCCGCCATGACAAGCAGCATGTGAAGATGCCAGTAAGCCATGAGCCACGTGGCAAGGTATAGATTTATGGAAATGGATTAATTTAAGCTATAAGAAAAGTTAGCAAGAAGCCTGCCACGGCCATACAGTTTGTAAGCAATATAAGTCTCTGTGTTTACTTGGTTGGGTCTGAGCGGCTGTGGGACTGGCTGGTGAGAGATTTGTCTTGACTGTGAGCAAGGCAGGAAAACTCTAGCTACAGTTTCTCATCTCTCCCTTTCCTTAATATCATATCATATGTGTATGTGTCTGCTTCTTCAGTGGAAGGAGCTCTGAATTTTAATGAGGCAGACACCTAAATAGTTTACAACATCACAGCCCACAGTAGAAATTGAGAAAACATTTGATCTTATAAGAGAAATGTAAAATGCCAACATCTATTTTTCCTTCCAGAATTGATAATAAATATGTGGATACTTAGACACATGCTTAACTCTATTGGTTCCATCAGTTTCTTCTTTTCTCTAGTTTAATGACTTTAAGATAGAATTATTAGCAGGGCTGTTGTGGCGCACAGCTTTAATCCCAGCACTTGGGAGGCAGAGGCAGAGGCAGGCAGATCTCTGTGAGTTCGAGGCCAGCCTGGTCTACTAAGCGAGTTCCAGGACAGACTCAAAAGCTACACAGAAAAACCCTGTCTCGAAAAACCAAGGGAAAAAAAAAAGAGAATTATTGTGGTGATATTGTGTTCTCCCAAATATTGTGCACCCTAATAAACTTATCTGTGGTCAGAGAACAGAACAGCCACTACATATAGAGGCCAGAAAATGGTGGCACACACGCCTTTAATCCTAACATTCCAGAGACAGAGATTTGTCTGGATCTCTGTGATTTCAAAGCCACACTGGAAACAGCTAGGCGTGGTAACAAGAGCCTTTAATCCCAGGAAGTGATGGCAGAAAGCAGAAAGATATATAAGGCATGAAAATCAGGAACTAGAGCCTGGTCAAGCTTTTAGGCTTTTGAGCAGCACAGTTCAGCTGAGATCCATTCGGATGAGGACACAGAAGCTTCCAGTCTGAGGAAACAGGATCAGCTAAGGAACTGGCAAGGTGAGGTGGCTGTGGCTTGTTCTGCTTCTCTGATCTTCCAGCATTGACCCCAGTACCTGGCTCCACGTTTGATTTGATTAATAAGAACTTTTAAGATTCATGATACAAATTATTAATACTATTATCTTTCTAAGAAGCATTTAAGGTCCCTGTTTTCTTTTTCTTTGTTTGTTTTAGATGGAGGTTTCACCAATTAGCCTAGGTTGGACTTGAACTCACACCAGATTAGACTCCTGAGTTCTAGGATCCCAGGACATATACCAGCACACTGGGCTACTTATTTTCTATGTAAGTTCTAACTTCATGCCTTCTTACAAACCCTTGGCCAAAGTCCTTGGATAATTTTAAATGCATCAATGGGGCATAAAAAAAGGAGGATGAAGCAGCAGGATTACTACAAATTCAGAGCCAACCCAGGATACAGAGTGAGTTTAAGGCGAGTTTGGGATATACAGTAGAATCCTGTCTCAAAGTTAAAAAAGAAAGCCAGATGACGGTGCAAGCCTTTAATCCCAGCACTCGGGAGGCAGAGGCAGACCAATCTCTGTAAACTTGAGGCCAGCCTGGTCTACAGAGCTAGTTCCAGGACAGCCAAGGCTACACAAAGAAACCCTGCCTCAAAACAAAACAAAACTAAAGCAAACAAACAAAACAAAAAAGATCAACCAGTAACTAAAAACATTAAAATAATATTTTCCATATATATTCAAGAAAATACAATTAATTGTTTTATTCAATAAACGTCTATGGTGAGCCAGCTCCACGGGAGGCACTGTTAATGGCTAGCGCTACAGGAAGACAAGCAAGGTAGAGATACTTGGTAAGGGCGCACTTACTGAACATACCACGAAGAATGTGATGAGTTATAGCCATGAATCAAGAATGACTTCCATTTAGGATGGAAATTTTCTAAGACAACAGCCGACAGTGGTAAAAGGTAAAGATCCACATCTGAACAGCAGGAGCATACTCAGACCCACACATTATATATATCGATCCAGGTATGCAATGGCATTGAAAATGCCCAAACGTAACTGCTAAATGAAGAAGGAACTGTGAGAGCAACCATTTACACAACAGAATTCAAGTGACATAATGATATTTCCACATAGCCAAGAAACAGCCAAAGAAGTACAGAGATTCCTAACTGACTTGTCAGACAATGGGAACTAGGAGTGCTGCCGTTTCAATCACATTTCATGACAACTGCCTTGTGCTATTTGACAAAGGTGATGTTTTTCACTTGTGGTTATCCGTGTTGCCTTCTGTGTCACAGAAAACAGAAGTTAAAGTCCTAACTGGAAATTAATCAATGCATTGTAACAACAAGCATTGATATATCAGTCGCTTCATGTAAACACTGAAGTGTAGTTCACACACAAGCCTCCCAATTACACTGAGACAGGAACTTCGGGTGTATTTTCTGGATGATGGTGGTTGAGCCCAGGTTGTCTAGGACTGCAACTGGATGTCTTAAAGACTACTCTAAGCTAGGCATGGTGATGCACGTCTGAAATTCCAAAACCTAGGAGACCAAGGCAAAAGAATCATGAGTTAAAGGCAAGGCTGGTACACATAAAGAGTCTTTTGTCTCAAAATTGAACAAAGCAATCAAAACCAACCAAACAACAACAAAAGCCTACCATTCTCCCTCTCTCTGATAAAAAGTAAAGCAGACAAAATCAAAACAAACACACACACACACACACACACACACACACACACACCAGCACCACCACCATCAACAGCAACACCTCAAAAGGCCTTTCCAGACTATCTATCGTTTTCATATTTCTAAAATCTCTGTGATTACAATATAGACACAAAAACATTTTTCTCTCTCCTAGAATAGTGGTTCTCAACCTTCTTAATACTGTGACCCTTTAATACAGTTCCTCATGTTGTGGTGACCCCCAAGCATAAAATTATATCATTGCTACTTCACAACTGTAATTCTGCTACTGCTATGAATCATAATGTAAACATCCGATAAGCAATATCACAGAGTCACGACCCACAGGTTGAGAACTGCTGACCTAGAAGAAACAAATGAATAAATGGAAAAGGCAGACCATGGTACGCAGTGCCAGTGTCTAGGAAACACAGAAGCTGTGAACTGCAGAGAGCTGAAGAGCCCACACCTGCCCAAAAGACAGCTGGATCATCCCAGCTGACTGCTACTCACAAACTGGAGAGCCAACATTCCCTTTCTGACTTAAAGGTTTTGATCAAGATTTTTGGCTGTTGCAAGCAAGGGGCAGCCAAAAACTGAAGTGTTACACCAAATATTATACGTGAGGTAAACTTTCTCACTTCTGTCCTAAGTAATAGACAATGGGAAATAGAAATAAATAAATAATAAGTAAAGCTTTTACAAGCACGCACATAAGTATGATTCTGCAAAGGCAAGTGTATCTGTATGCACACACACAGCACACACAGTAGAGCTTACAGAGCAGGTTCTCTTGTTAATACAGAATACAGGGTCATAGGTAGAGTAAGTATTGTGAGGAATCAGGGACTGGGACAAGGCACAATGTCTTCAAGGAACAGTGCTCATAGAACTTACACTTAAAGACTAAACTCATACCTATACTATGTATATAGTATACATAGTATAATTTATATATAATAGCAAAAGATTGGAAGCCCTATCTGTCCACTGCTGGGTGAGCAAATACGAGGCATGGTACATGCATATGCACAAAGGAATATTCAACTTTTTCAAAAAGTTCTGACTAGGCTAACAAAACAGATAGACCTTGATGACATTAAACTAAGTAGAATAAGTCAGATGTGAAGAATACATGTCACATGACTTCAACTATACAATGTACCTAGAGTTCACAGACTCATAAAGGCAGACAATGAAGGTGTAATGGTCTGGGGAGGAAAAATGGTGAGTCACTGATAAATGGGTATGTTGGTAGAATTTGGGACAAGAATGTTCTAGAGAAGAATGGTCATGTAGCTGCACAATGTAAAGACACACAGAATAAAAAGTGGTTGAAATGGTTAATTTTATATTATGTATATTTTAGCAGAGTAAATGAAAAATTATAAAAGCATGTAAAAATTTTCACATTTTAAGATCAGGTTAAGAAACAATGGTTCCCTTCGGTTTATAGACACAACACCATCTATTTATTATAAAAGCCTATGAAATACTGAAGGATCTATCATTAAGTGGGTAACACTGAAGGAGGTTAATCTGGCAGATTTTATATAGCCTTGTGATTTTCCTAAGTCCCTGCTACAACTACTTATTACATTTAGCCAATCAAAAAAGGAACTATGTTATGTATGTATATATTCTGGAAATATGAATATTATCTATCAACATATACGATCTGTGTAACAAGTATTTCTCAGCTATAAATATAAACAAGTATATACTTAAAGCATATTAAGTAAACGTTAGTATAACAAATACACAAAAAATGAAGGGAAACAGCAAAAACAAAGGTTTAGTACATTTTAACTAGTTAAAGTTTTACTTTGGGCAATCTAATCAAGAGAAGCTCACTCATTCTTTCCTGTGTTTTATATATTACAGGGGAAAGCAACCTCATAAATGGTTCCTTGGCGATAGTTAAAATAATTGCAAATGTTTCTGTCAGAATCAAAACACATGCTTTCAATTGGTGCCCTGGGTTCAAAATATCACTCCCAATATGGAGACAGGCCTAATACACACACACACACACACACACACACACACACACACACACACACACACACACACGCCTTCCAATGTCTCTACAGACTTCCTGCCAGAGAGATGCAGGCATAAATATCTTACTTCTGTTCAGCACATCCACACTTGTTCATTTCACAGTGCTGTGCTCTGCAAACACATACTACAGCTAGTGATGGGCTATTCTTAATAACTTCTGAGGCAGAAATAGCAGAAACAGTATGGTCTGATGTGGCACTCTAGAGCAGTTGGTCTTAGAAGCTTTTCCATTTAATTAATTCTCACAACACTTCTGAGTGGGTATAAAATACTGTGAAGACAGGCAGCTCCCCTAACTGAGGACGGCACCAATGCCAGTATGTCTAGTTGTTTCTCAGAAGTAAAATCAAGTCAAGTGGGGGCACTCAGATGCTCTCTTGAAATTGTTCATTCCTCCTCCCTGACTATTAATTATACAGACAAGCCAGAGCCCAGGTGAGGCCTACATGCTCACATTCATAAAGTGAGCATCCCAGAAGTCCAGAGAGCTGGCATTTTAAAGAGTGCCTCCCATCCACCCCAAACAACTTTCAAAAGAGACAGGATATCATCAGTTTGAACTTCAGAAGTCTTCAAGGCTCCTGCTGGAATAAATATGCACACAGCACAGTCTACCAAGTCCCTAGCAGGCACGCGTCTGTACCTGGATAGAACACCATTGACATGACGTTATTCAATTTGAGCATGCTATTGTGGAGGAACGCAATAAGAAAAGAGCCTATTTCCATAGCAAGCAATCCTGTTAACTGAGCCATCAACCTCCAAGGCCTAGTTAACATGGTTCTCCAGTCAGGCCAAGAAAATAGAAAACTGATTTAGGGTGAGAACAGAAAGGTCTATTTTCTCATAATCTGCACAAAGAACACCAGCATGACTCCTTCAGTGGGCAATCTTGCCATGGAGAGTAATTAAATACTCAAAAATTATTCTGTTTCTATGAAGAAAAATAAAGATTGGGGAAACCATGACACACAGATACAGGGGATGCTACAAAGTGTAAGGGCATGCATCAGAAGTGTTCATGCAAAGAAAGGAGTGTCTATGAGAATTGACAAAAATTATAGAAACCAGTTATATGCCAAGACCTATACCCTGACAATTAATACCATGCTGGAATGCCACAAATATCTCTACTTGACATTTCTATGTGCTGATAATGCTCCCTGTCCGCAATGAGCTTTCTGGTATGCTAGTCTGGTCCACTGTCACCAGCGGCTGAGAGTGTGAAATAAATAAATGCACGTTTCATATGCACTACTTATTTATTTGTAATGGCATTTAGTCTCTCACCCCACCTCCCTCTGAGTGAGTGTGGACGTGTTCACGGGCCACAGGATACATGTGGAGACCAGAGTACAACCTGTGGAAATCAGTTCTCTCCCTCGTCCATGTGGGTCCTTTCGGTTAAAGTTGTTCAAGTTTGGCAGCAGGAGCCATCTCACTAGACCCAAATGTATGCCTTGTGTGAAAGTCACTGCCTTTCTTGCTTTTTTGGCTTTTGTTTTGTTTTGTCCTATAGTACATAACTGTATGCTGACACCAGAATATTTCGAAGACTCGCGCCTTTATTAAACTCTCTGGAAGGACTTTAGTGCTCATAGGAAAGAGTGCTATTTAGTGGCACAGCGTGATCTTGCTCTTCTTCCTCTGGTAACAAGGGACTCAGAGCCCTAGCCCCACAGTGCAGCATGATGACAATACATTCCAATCCTTTAGCTTTTGAAGAAAATGATGCTCTGGGATGCCAGCCAGTCCTGATCTTCTGTGATTGGTCAAGGTAGCCTGTGGTAAAGCCTTTGCAGAGGATATCTCCTTAGAGCATCAGGGCTTTGCCATTATTATTTAAAAGGCACCTCCCCCCCCCCCCCCGCACCCCCACTTCATGCAGCCCAGGACTTTTGTCTTTCAAGTTCAACATTCTATCTTGGAGGTCTAGGTCCATAAGATGCTGTTTAGAGAATCAACATCACTTTAATACTGTATCAATAATAAATTCCACAAGAAAATCAATGAAATAAACTAGCACTGGACAGTTAGCCAAGTCACAACTGTCTCAACTTCTCCTCCACCCTGCACCAGAAGTGCTAGGCTACCAAGTTAGTCATCGATTTAAGGATATTTGTGTATAATAAAGAGTGTTGTAACTCAATTTAATTTTTAAGAACTCTGAGTTTATTCTGTGTTTCTTGCTGTATGATGTAAGTAGTTTGGCAATCTGATTTTTCTATAACAATAGCACATTGTTTAGTCTACTATAATAAGAATCTACTATAATAATCAGTCTACTTCTGATACTCAAAAACCATCAAAAGACAAAGGATAAAACGGTGCGATTCTTTCTGTCTTGAAAACCCAAGCCCTCCAGGGTTTTGTGGATGTGTGTGTGTTTTATTGAATTAGAGGTTAAGCCATGAGTACCACTGAAGTCAAGGTTTGAAAAGGGGCATTTGAAACAGTGTATTAGAAAGGGACTTTCAAGAAGGAAGAAATAAGGGTGACTGATGTGTGCAAAAACACCAGATGACACTCTTCATGGCGCCTTAGAGCCAAACAGAAGGTGAAGATCACAGATCTCCAGCGAGTCTCCTCAAGGAAACAAGGCTGGTCAAGATTCACTCACAGAAGGCCTGTGAGTATCAGGGTTAGAATGGTACCTCTCCAGAATTGAAGAGCACAGTTGCTACCATCACACCAAATGACCAGACCTTCTAATAATCTACAGAAGGCAAGCGTCCTGTGTATGCTTCCAACAAAAGCAGACCTCTGGGCTCAGACACCAGGCAGCAATGTGGAATCACTGGGGACCAGTTGAGTTGCTGTGTTTTGATACTGGAATTCACCCAGAAAGTCCATGCATGTAAGCAAGTGGCTATATTTGATTTGGAGGAAATGAACAGACCCCCTCCCACATATTTCCTATGGAATTTGGGTACCCCCAAAAAAGCAAAAATGGATTTTTGTTCAGACCTCAGAGTACACCCCAAACAAAATTTGTTGAAACTAAAACAGAAAAAATACAATATTTAACGAGTATGTTACGCTCGCAGCAGAGTCACAAGACATTTGCTCAGATTTTTCTTCTTTTTTTCTTCTTCAGAGAAAACATGCTCATTTCAAAATGATCACTGTGTCATTACGATTTGAATCTATGTCAACCCCATTATATATTCAATAGCAAAATAAGCTTTTTTTCCCCTGCTAACATGTTTGTTCTGAGGAAAACAAGCAGCTTATCCACTAGCTATAGATAGATAAAAGGAATGGACTGAGGAGGACAGTTTTTAAGGAAAGAGCACGTTTGCCACAGAGTAGGAGGAAGGGTGGAAATGTTTTCATAAAGAGCGACTATTAAGGACACATAAGAGCTCTATTCAGCAAACCTGTACACATCCCTTTATCCCTGTAAAACAAGCCATGAAAGGACATGATGAGGAACGGCAGCAAAATTACTCACATTCTAACTCCGTATAATCACCAAAATGGTTCTGTTTTTTAACCACCCCCTTTTAACAATTCCACACTCTTAATTTTTTTTTCTCAACCACAGCACAAATGGTTACAGCAAATGAGTGTACCAGGCACGTCTGCCATCCCAGAAAGAATTCATTTTCCTGCGCCAAGTTCATGTCTACTGGAAGAAGTAAAGTATAAGCAGGTTCGGCAGACACCCAGACACACCCTGCAGTGACCACATGGACAGATTCACTTCTGCAGTGATGGGACTTAGGAAGGGTGTGGGAAAGCAGAAGAATCTGCAGAAAGGGCCTCTTACACCTCTCTTGGACAATCACTGAACTAAAGGAAAGGGAGGGAAAATAAGGAAACGTGGGTCGCACCAGTTTCCACCTTGTGTGCAACTATACTACTGAAAAAAGCAGACTGCCTTTGTCATAACCTCAGGGGTAAAAGGGATTTGGCTACATGATTTGTAATATACAAACAGTATTCTTTAAAAACAACATCTCAAAGAATAAAACAGTCCCTGTTGAAATGGTCCTCCAAACACCCTTTGCTGTTTTATCTATAGATATGAAAACAGGCTTTTTCTAATAAAGCCTATTTGACAATTCAGACCATGCACTATTACCACAGAACGTGCAGTATTCAGAGAATTCATGATCCGATGCCCACTGTTAGCCAGGAATCGAAGGATGGTTAGTGGGGCACACTATCATGATGTTGGCCACGATACAAGTAACAAGGCACTAAAGGAACAAGGGAACATGGTCTTCGCCATATGTACAGGATCAGCAACAAGGTGGGACATGACCAGTAGAACTCAATTATTTGAGCCTAATTTCTCCAAAGAACTGAAGGTGAAGTAAAGAACTAGCTCTTTTCCATTCTTTTTTAATAGCGAACAGTGGCAAATCCAGACTAAATATTCTTCAGACACACTCTTAACAAGGAACAACGCTTGAAAATACTGAGCTTGAGAAATGTACTTCTATTATTTTTAGGGTTTCGTTTTCCTCTTTATAAAAATAAATGATTTGTTAAAACTGAAAGATTCCTGGAGGGACAACTTTTATCACAGGTAAATTCTGGTACCCGAGATCCTTTGAAACAGACCATAAGAAGACCATTCTTATTCTGAGCATATTTTCAAAATTTCTTTTTCCAAACTTCAACCTACACTGGCTATAAAATGCTTGATTCCCTTGCAATACTGTAAGACTGGAAGGAAGTAGCAGGATATAAACTTGTACAGAGACCACGATTAAAATCCAGTACCAAGGAAAGCACAACAAAACAAAAGCTCTGGATGGTGACATTGGGAAGCCGAAGGCAGACAATTGTGCCGTTCCTCCCACAATTATCTTTTATAAGCCTGGCGTATATACATGCTCAAAACAATATAGTGATTTACAAAGAAAACCAGTCATGTCTCTAAATCGTTCCTTTAGACAACCCATTGCCTTTTCCCAAACTATCCCAAAGCAATGCACTTAGCTGTCTTTTCTATGTGTGTCTCTAGACTCCCCTTTTGAAGGGGCTACTGTACTCAGCTACCATTTCCTGACCACCTATGTATCAGTAGTGAACTTGCTACAGGGGGAACTGTCATTCCTGGCTTCAGTGAGCCCACAGGTAGAGCAGCAGGCAGAGAACCATGAAAAAGTCTCCCATTCCCATGTGTGGTCTACGTGCATGCCAACCCACCTATGCTCTAAAGACAGGCCACAATCCCTCAGCCAAAGGAATGTGGCTTCAGAAGCAGAGGACGGGGCTTTCACTGTATGCTGAATTAGCAAATGTTTTTAGGCACGCTTCTGCCTTTGTAGCTGAACTCCTTCCTAAAATCCTAATTCAAAATATATGCTTGAATTTTACACAACAGCCACCGATTTCAAACATGGGCTTGTTCCTCCACGGAGCTCAGCTAAACGTACTGATGTATAGAAATATCAAGTTCAAGAAGCAGCGTCTGTATCAGTTATGCTTGCGTGTGGAGTGACCAGAAGGCCTGACACAAGCTCCCTGAGGAGGAGAGGCCGTGTTGGCTCCGTTTCAGAAGATGCCATCCATGAAAAGAAGAGAAAGCATGGTGTGTGGGAGAGAAAGCATGGTGGGTGTTTCCATGGCAGCAGAGTGGCGTGGAATTCCTCTAGTGATGGACATTGAGCAGAAGGGGGCATTATCTTTAAGGATCCATCCCTGTGACCTAGCTTAGCTAGCCAGGCCCCATAACTCAAAGGATTAAAAAAAAAAACCACCCCAAACAGTGCTACCAGCTGGGAATGAAGTATTCGAGCACACCAGCCTATGGGGAACATCTCAGACTCAGATCCTGATAGTGGATTATTCTGTGAAACTGAAGAGTGGGGACTCTGCTCCAATGCTCCCCTTTCCTACCTTATGATCCTTACAGCACATTAGCACGAAGTTAATAAGACAAAATCAAGCACTAAAACACCTCTGAGAAGTGAATGGATAATTGTTAGAACAGATGAATATCTTTGAGCATAAATTTCTTCCTACTTTTCTTGATACTCTGATATGTGCAGATCCGTGTTTGAACTTCATGGTGAGCTTTACAGAAATACAAAAGCATCATACACAGCAACCACTGGGATAACATCTGTAAGAAGACTGGAAAAAAATCACAGCAGGAATGAAAAGGAAGAGCTAAGAGAAGGAAGGACCACAAAATGATGCCTGGCACACAGGTACACAGTAAACCTTTATCAGTGAATTTCTTCCTTTAGCATGCCCACAGGAAAGAGCTAATAGAAAGAACAGTGAAAGAGCTAAACACACAATTTCTCCATGAAGACCATCCAAAGAATAGAAAACAATCCTATTTGAGATTTTTTTTTTTAAATACAAAAGATAGTTCAATGTTGGCTGTATGGGTATTAAAACGACCAGGAGGCTGGGCGGCGGTGGGGCATGCCTTTAATCCCAGCACAAGGCCAGCCTGAGATCCAGGACAGTGAGATCCAGGACAGGCACCAAAATTCCACAGAGAAACCCTGTCTTGAAAAACAAAAACAAAAACAAAAACCACAACAAAAAACCCACCAGGAAATTTATCAATAAGAAACTTTAGTGATAACAATCTAACTTGTAGTCCTCTTATTTCCCAGCTTTACCTGTGTCTTCTATTTTCATATATGGTGTATGTATGCATGTGTGTGGTAGGGATGTGTGCCAGTGTTTAAATATAAACCCCATTTATATAAAGTTTCATATTTTATTTTTCATTTAACATTAGATAATGATTGAGTCACAAATTTTGAAACAGTTGAAAAACTACTTATATTGTCCTAAGCAAGAAGTCAATTGGCTTTAAGAAACATGTGCAGTCTAGGGCAACAATTTTTCAGACACATTTTCAAAATGTGGACCATAAAGCAACACATTAAAGATTTTTTGCAGAGCTATGAATTGTGCTTCACTCTCTTCAAAAAGATGCTTCCAAAAATAAAGAATGGAAAGGCTCAATGTCATATCAAAAATGCCAGGAACACACTTCTGACAAACTGTCAACTGACCATCTACCTTACTTCTTTTGTGCTACAACAACTTATCAGCCTCTGATGTACATTAAGCCAGACACAGGCCAAATACATCAGTAGTAAACTCTCCAACATTGAATTCCCAAAGTTTCTAATCTCAAAACAGTGATATCTGGGAAGAAGCATCTAAGAGCAGTCACCTATTACTGATTTTATTACCAGTGTTCCTCTTCTTCTTGTTGATTCCCTGTTGCTCCCTGTCCTTAAGAGATCCCACGATCAGGGCATCAACAGCTACTGCAGTGGAGCATCAACTGTATTGTGGGAAGGTTCACTGGGAGCCCTGTGTCACGTACACCAGAAAGGGATGACAAAATCCAGCCAAGAAAGGAAGACACACTAAAGGAAAAGCAACTGAGGCATTTAGCAAAGATGCGGAGAACTGTGGAGCTTCTGCCCAGCAGCAGTCTTGCTGGCATTTTTCACCTTGTGCAATGATACTTCCTCCTGTGAATAGGTACAGAGCAAACGAGATCCACTACTGTGACTGATTGGACAGAAGCCGGGAGCATATGTTTAAAAGTCTTTGTGAAGGAAAATATTACACTGGAGCATCAGAAAAAAGGGAGAAAGGGAATCAGGAATAATTCTGTGATGGAAGTGGAGGCCTAAATTCAGGTTGGCAAATTAAGTGATATTCACATTTTGAGGTCCATGGATCTCTGGGGGAGTGACTTATATCTTTCAGTGTGAGAAATCCAAGCAACTCAGTATCTGTGCACATGCCTTCACAACCCCACTCGACAATGCCCTCAAAGGCACACACAGGTGTCTGTGTGACCTGAGCACTTTCTTCCTGGTAAAAATTAAGACATTCTCACCTCTGACTCGGAAAGTCAGCATCTGCTTGTGGGAATTTCTATCTGAGTGCTTAGGCAGGAAGGAGAAATATCAAAAGAGAAATAACAGATACCGAACTGCATTGTTTAATACTTATTCAACTTTTAAAAATAGTTTATCTCAAGGGCAGAAAACACCCTGGGTCTGTATTTGTTAAACCACTAACTGACAAGAGCACAGTGGTGCTGAACCTCATACATAACGTGCTTGGAGATCATGGGTCAAGGAAACAGAACTCCATCCTAAGGATCTAGTAACAGGAGTTCACCTTGAGGCTGAGTTCCAGCTAAGGAGTGAATGGTCCTCCAGCTTGCAATACTCTTGCCCTATCACAGAATTTCCTTACCAGTGGCCAGCAGTCAGTTAAACATTAACGCTCATTTCAAACCACAAAAGATATATACTCATTTCCTGTAAGTACTATATATAAACTAAAAGCATAATGCAACCATGAAACAATCACATGTTTATCAGCTTCCTTTTTAAAAATACTTAAGTAGATCTAGGATATTATAATTATCAACATCAATTAAGGGAGCCCTTGTTTAGCATGAGAGATCCCATAGAAATTACTTTACTCTATGAAAAAAAGGCTAAATAATGAACCAGGAAGAAAATATCACAGGAATTGCTAACAGTCCAAAAAAAATCAAAACAACAACAAGAATATTTTAAATACAATAAAATATTACCCAGTGGACTTCATGAAGCTATTTATTTGTTGTATTTTTTTTTACAGTGAATTGAATATTTTCAATGTATAAAAAATAAAAAAAAAAACTTCAAGCCTCAGAAAGTTTCAGTAGTTTAAAAAACCTACGACTTTAATGGTATTAAAATTTCATTTTAGAGCATAAGCCTTTGATTTTTAGGATATAACCTTATAGCCATTGTTCAATAACAAATTATGTTTATTTAAACACTGCCAGCAAAATCATGTTATTTTCCACAGTATCTGTAAATGTAGTATCCATGCACATAAACCAAAAGCCTATAAATGTAGCTATCAACTCACTTCTGATAAAGATGGCCACACACATGTTGGAAGTAGCAAACCCTCTTTCACTTACCTTTAAACAAGGAATATGTCATTTTCTTGCAAAATTATAGAGCTAAGTAAAGAGAAAGACAACCAAAGTAACTTACCTCTTGCTTAAACTAGGGCTATATACATTCCTTATTCTGTACCCTCCTATTCTGGACCTCTGACAACTCCCAGAAAATGTGGTCATCTGTGTGGGTGTATGACCTCTGACAACTTCCAGAAAATGTGGTGTGTGTG
>CABHPR010145814.1:22622-34878 GCA_902168415.1 Peromyscus melanophrys | reverse complement strand
GTGTGTGTGTGTGTGTGTGTGTGTGTGTGTGTGTGTGTGTGTGTGCGCGCGCGCAAGCATGTCTTCCTCTACCGTTCTCCACCTTACTGTTTTGAGACAGTCTCTTAATGAACCTCCAGTGCAGCATTTGAGCTAGACTACATGGCCAGGGAGTCCCTAGGATCCATGTATCTCTACCCCACTCCCTGTAACCCATGTGCAAACTAGTTTTTAACATGGATTCTGAGTATCCAAACTCAGGTCTTCATGCTTGTTCAGGAAATACTCTCCCCACGATATCATCTCTCCAGCCACTAGAAGTCAAATCATACTGTAAAAATAAGAGACCATGTCAAGAACCGTAGGTGTAAGAGCTGTGAGAGTGCTTAGGGCTGGGCACACCGTGACCGGTTGATCTCTGTATTCAGGTTAGTTGTGGTTTCCATAATGGTCTTCAACTGCTGCAAAGAGAAGCCTATTTGTTGCAAGGTGAGAGCTAGACTTATCTGTGGGGATAAGGTTAAGCTTCATAATGCAGCTAGGGATTATGCTGGTATAATAAAGTGGCAGTGGTAGGTTCTGCCCTAAGATTGATGACCTTACCAATCTGATACGAGAGAGGCATGATTTCTCTCCTCCTGAGTGTGTCCTAAGTCCAATTAGGCAGCTGTTGGTTCCCTTCAAGATATTAGCTCCACTACTGTACCTTTAGGGGTATGTTGTCATGCTGGCCATGGTTGAGTTCACAGACATCACAACTGGATAGTACTGATTACTTCCATTCCCCAGCAGTTTGCACAGCACCTGCTGTTACTATAAAAGCTAGACTCTGGGAAGAAGGCCTTCGGGTTAGAGATGGCCAGCGTCTTCCACGTTCTGTGCCTTAAGTGTGTGGTGTCTTCAACAACAGGGACTTACCTTCAACCTCCAAGAGGCAACCATGGAAAATAATAATGGCCTATATTGTTTTGGGAGACACTTGGACTACTGTGACCAATAACTTGACCTTGGGTTTCTCATGACTAGTAGTGTCTGTTTGGTTGTTTTTTTTGGGTTTTTTGGTTGTTGTTGTTTTGTTATAGTATGGCTCAACAAACATTACAAAAGAGAAGTCAGAGAGATTTTAAGAGTCAGAGAACCACGAAATCTAGTGTCTCCTAGAAGTCATAGGGCAGCTACACCCACGATACCTCAACAACACAGCTGCCCAAACAAGCACTGGACAAATGGCAAAAGGACTAGACATGCTAATGTGTACGAAGGGAAACATCACATCACCTCACTCCTAGACAAGGAATAACAGGCAAATCCTGAGAATTAGTGTTGCCTGGGGATCTTCCCCATGGTTATCCAATGAGAAGCGGTCAGTCCTGAGATCACAGACATAAAATAACACTGAACACTAAATTTTCAAGGGAGTGACAGACATGGGAGTGGGTAGAGTGAGGAAAGCGAGGGGAGAAAGTGACTATAATTAAAATACAAATGAAAAGAAATTAAAATAAAACAGACCATACCCTGTATAACATATGAAAGTATATCAAATAAGAATATGTGTGTACATACAATGGCCCCTCCCTCACATCATCAAGTACAGCAGCTTATCTCAAAGCGTTAGGATCTTTGGCAATGGGGAGAAATTCAGCACAGATATCACTGACCTTGAGAGTCTGTATGTCAACAAAACTAACATGGAATATTTCTAAATACCTGCAACATACAAGTCAGAATGCTAAGCAGCACAGAGAAATGAATTATTGTATTAAACTTTCAGATGGATCAGCCTCAATCCAGAAGGTAGAGATGGGCTGAGCTCTGTCTGTTTGGATGCTCTCGTGTCTGTGTGCACACACACCTACTCTGGAAGTGAGGGAAGGAGTCTTGTTTTCAGTACATTCTGTGATCAGAGGCACAGAGGAAAGATGAGCGTCTATTTGGAAAGCATTCAAATGTGATAAACTTGAATAATAACAGATACATACCATGCCAAGTCTTTTCAAAACGCTTTACATAGAGGTGATGAACATCCTATTTTTGTCTCTAACAATGAAGAAGATGAAGTTTGGTGAGTTGCAAGCTGTCCAAGAACACAGGTACTACTGGTCCATATTAGAGACTTTGTGGCTCCAACTCTGTGCAGTCAGCCACCTCTCTACAGTATCGGATAAAGACTACACAATCAGAGAGGGCCAAGTTGTGAAGGGTAGCAGCTGCCTTTAATTTCACTTGATAACTAATCTGATACAATTAAGGGACACATCACAAGGTATCTGAAGGGCAAGCGAGAGACAGCACTGGAATAAAAACCCTTCACGAGGACAGCAATTACCCTCTGAAGAGAGGGGATCCTTGCTTCATTAAGAGTTAAGGGCACAAACACTTCTGATGCAAATTACTTGTGTTCTGCTCAAGGTGGGGGTGACATTTCAAACAGTCTTTAAAAGGACAGCTTGGCAAATGTTATTTTATTAAAGCCCCATTGTCATAGCTATAGACACTGTTCTGAACCAACAGATGATCTCAGTTTTACAGATATTATTTTTTTAACACTAAACTTCTTTTCCCCTACATGTAGGGCAATTTAAAATTCTCTCTTCACAGGACAGCTAGGGAAATTTAATTATCATGTTAACACATTGTGAAAATTAAAACACCACCAAGAACAGCAAGCAACCAGAAGCACGACCTCCCATTCATTAGGAGCCGTCACAGCCCAGCGTGCTGTGCGCTCGGATTATCGTCCTCTGCATCACATCGAGTTTCTAAAAAGAGTCAGACGGGGGCAGAAGCACAAAGCAAGTTGGGAATTATTAGAGTGAGCATGTTGAGGAATGAGAAACCTGTTTCCTTCTAAAGAGAACGTTAATACTAGATCCCTTTCTGATTTCCAGTTCTGAGTATATTGTACTGGGGTGATTCTTGTCCACAATCATTAATCTACATCCAAAACTCAACAGGCCCAAAGCACATGACCACTTTAGGAAAGGCTGTTTCAAAGCACACTGCCTTTTTATTAGCCTATTATGTGAAAATTATGTTAATTTCTTAATAAGGTTAAAGAAACAGACCACATTATTAATTGTATTGCAAATAAAATATTTAATTAAAGATGCATTATCTGGTAGAATTTAGCATCTGGTACTCTGGTTTGCAGACAGGATAGGGTAATGGAAATAAACAGTCCCTATAGATGCCCTCCTAGGCTCGGCTCTGCCATTGATTCAACTTTCTCTGCAACATTTATAGTTCCTCTGATTTTTCTGAAAATATCTAGGAGGCGGGGACAAACTGGGCACATCACATATTACACCGCCCAGCATTTTGGGGTTTACTCTCTTAGAAAGCACTTGTTAACAGGGAGGTGTGAGTGGAACAGGAGCTGCTTTCTGGACCCTTCACCACCAACTGTCCCAATTTTTTCAAAACATAGACTGTTAAGACATCATTACTTCAACACCAAGTTGTCGTCTATGTAGTTCCCCAAGTCTTCCAGGTCCCTTTCTACTGTCAGTAAAGCAGTCAGTGCGGACTAACGAGACCCCCTCAGCGGCGAGCCATAATTTCCCCCACGTGCACCGTTCCCTACAGGGAATTTTCTCCTCTACTAAACCACAATCCTATCTCATTACCACTGCTTCACGAATACTTTTTGGTTTAAATTTTGCTGTTGGCATTTAGCTATGAAAAAGGCTCTTCCATAATATGTATAGAACCTTTCTCTCTTAAAAATATCAAATCAAAATGTCTCCAACTTAAAAGCACTGCCGGCAATTTAAATTAAGACGGCTAATCTCCATGGCAATAATAAATAATCCCACCACAATGAAGGTCCCACTCCCTCCTGGCATAAAAGTCATTCCACTGTGGCTACAAACACTGAAACAGACCTGGATATAGGTACTTCTTAGTTGCAATCACCGTATTCTACTTAAATGAATATTAAATGTTTTCACAATTCATCATGTTCCAACAGACCCTTTCCCAAACAGTGTATCCTTTATTGCAGATGCTGCCACAGACTAGGCCTTACAATTAATTCCCAGAAGGCAAAGAGAATGCCCAATGGTGTCACTTACATGGTGCTTGCCAGAAGGGCGTGTACCTGTGTGAATACTGAGATGCATATCTACCAATGTGTTCATGTATCCTACTTTGAAAACATTTCATACAACGACCTTGGCTAAGCTCTCCTCTTCCCTTTCCTGCTCTAGCCATAGGGACCTGTATTGAGAGTTATCAGGTTTTCAATTGTAAATGGTTTTGACACTTTTTTGACTTCAGAATTCTAAGACCTAGATAGGAAGCCACAGTGTAAAGCTAAACTTGAGGGCTAAAAGCAACTCCAAATTCCCACAGCAGATCCATCCTGGTGGAGGACATTTCTGTCTCTCCTCTTCCCTGGGGGACAGAGTGGAGAGAAAAATCTTCTCCACCCTCCTCACAATGAGTGCACATGGTTGTCAAGGGGATGATAAGACTCAGCCTTCAAGATGAGGAGCGCAGGAGGTGAGAAAGGAGAGCAGCCCCGACACAGCCCCAAATAACAAGGTAGGCTTCAGGTGGAAAACACAAAAGGAACAGGGATAAGGCAAGGCATTTTAGGAATCCATAGGAACTTGTCTTAAAAATCAGTCCTTTACAAAAGCTACAGGCAAACTGTTGGCATGCTGAAGAACGTCTATACTACAGAGTCTGAAGTAAAAGAAGAGACAGAATGTCTACACTACAGAGTCTGAAGTAAGAGAAGAGACAGGCCAAGTCTAGGAGTTCTTGGCTAGCCTGGTCAACATAGCCCAACTTAAAAACAAACAAAACAGCTCAAAGCCAAAAGCTCTCTACTGGGCTATGCAAGAGTTAGAGTATACTAGTGATACATTTATTATGTCTTTAAGTTGGAGGCAAAGGGATGTAAGAGTCCAGTCAAAGACCAAACTGTTATTTGTCTGCCCTCAGAGGAAAAATGACAGAATATGAAGAAAAATTCCAAGAAGAGATACTGCATTTCAATATTAACAACTTAGGCCCAAGTTACATGTTGCAGAAACACCATAGGAACAAACTTTCCACCGAAGGGGAAATTCATATGACAGAAGGAACAGAGATCATTTTTAAAAAAAACTAATTAAGTTTGCTCTTTAACATTTCTAAACCTGTATCAAATGCATTCCAATTGCTCCCACTCCCAACCCTGACTAACATTCTCCACTTACGAAAGAACCCTTCACACACTCATGTCCTTTTGGCTGGTTTTGTGACCCATTGCATTTAACCAAGGAACCAGTGGGAGCATTTTTCTTTTTTAATCACTTCTCATATTAAAAAGTAAGTCTACTCAAGAGATCTGGGACTCGGAAGTAAAGACCCAAACACAGAAAGTGAAAAATAAACAACACAATAGGGTGTAGAAATTAGTAGTTTAAATGCAACATGAAGAAACCAAGCCAGTACTCAGCAAGGCACAATTCGAAAAAAAACTCCTTTCGTCATTTCGGGTCAGGATCGGAATCAGGCACAAACACCCCCATTCCAATCCAAAAATGGCACAGAGACATTTTTCCTAATCTAAAACTGGAAAGAGTAGCCTGCTCTTTAAAGAAAACCCACCCATTCAATTTTCTGTTATCAGAGAACCTCTTCCTCAGTTTCAATGGGAGATTAATCACTCCTGCAACCTACAGAAAGAGTTTTCTGGAAAGCATAACAACCACCAAGTGTAAATGACAGGATTATTCTTCCTGCAGCTCAGCCGCCTACAAATTCTCTCTCATCCTTGACTCAGCATGAGGTAAAAGGAGCTAATGAAGAAGGCCATGCTTCCTTTTAAAAATTATCAACTTTCTTTCAACATGTAGAACTGTTGAAAAAAAAAAAAGTCCCCCAAAGTTTGACAGTAAAGTACAGCAGCTTTCCATGAATGCTCATATTTAAAACACCCAGAAACATCTTCAAGTCATAGAAAAAGTAGGGTACCCAAGCTCTACTACTGTAAACAATGGGGGCGGGGTAGAATTCTCATTCCTCTTGAGCTGAGTAGGAGGAGGTTGGGGGAAGGGATTGGGATGCGCATTGCTGAGATCAAGATTTGAAGAGGGAAGACAAGCCACACCACTTTGAGGTCTAGAGGAAGGAATTGGCCTGGGGCTTTCCCTCCTTGTAAAAATGCCACTTGAATTGATTACACAAACAGCTCTCTAGAAGGAGTCAGCTTCTCAAGGAGCCATCACAGAAACAACAGAGTTCTATTTTATGGTTTCTTCTACAAAATGAAAGTTGTGGTCGGCTTCTGGGAAAATCTGTGTGCACTAAGTGAGCCAGTTACATTATGAACATTTCCCAAATATTCATAAATATTCACTAATCTTTGCGAGACATGGCCATAAGCGCTGGGCAACAAGATGGAGGCTGAACAGGATGGCCATGGTCAACAGGTCAAGGGTCTTATGGAACATACCATGGATGCAGTGACAATGAGCCTTATGAGCAGGAGACAAAGGCTCCCAAGGTGGAGAGTGTGAGCTTCAGGAAATTTCAGAGTTACCAAAGAATAAATACGGCAAGGCCATGAAAACTGACCTAGGCAAGAGGAGTGTGCTGAACAGTCCTAAGGGAACTGGCACACAGGACAGCAGCAGTGAGGGGCTGGAGGCATAAACAGGGTTCCTTGCAGAGATGAGCATGTGGGTGTCCGGCATCAGTCCGGTGTGTGTGGCCAGACTAACGCTGACACAGCAGAAGAATCCACAGAGGTGTATCACCTGAAAACAGGTACCACAGGTCTTCTTCTCTTACTCATCTGGCTGCAAGTGAAGTCCAAACCTGTGGCTGCCAACTTCAGAGGCTGCTTTCCTGATCACGAGAGTGTACTCTGTGCTAAGACGACAAAATGCTGGAGGACGAATACAGGAAGGTTTGAGATTGGAGAACAGCTTGGTACATGGATTGAGACGGAGCTCAGTGGAGGCAATGGGCTACAAAGAACTCATTTAGAAATGATCTATGGTTAGTATCAGATAGGAATTATTCCCCCAAACAGCTCCTTTATTGAAAGCTTGGCTTACAGATTTTGAGATGTGATTAGATCACAAAATGCTAATGAGATCCATGGATTGATTCACTGATTCAGAGCGGGATGTACAATGAGGAGGTAGGGCCCAGTAGGAAGAAGGAGGTCATATAGGGTAGGGAGTGGCACTATTCAGAGGTGTGGCTTTGTTGGAGTAGGCATGATCTTGTGTTGGAGGAAGTTTGTCACTGTGAGAGTGGGCTTTGAGATCGCCTATGCTCAAGCTACTCCCAGTGTCTCAGACCACTTCCTGTTGCCTGCAAGTCAGGATGTAGAACTCTCATCTCTGTCTCCAGCACCATGTCTGCCTGCATGCCAGCATGTCACACTATGATGATAACAGACTAAACCTCTGAAATTGTAAGCCACTCCAATTAAATGTTTTTCCTTTTTAAGAGTGGCTGTGGTCATAGTGTCTCTTCACAGCAATAGAGACCCTAACTAAGACCTCTCCCTTCTAAGCCTTTCTCTGAAAAGCTTTGCCTTGCAATGCCTACCTACTGTCATGATGTTCTGACCCAGCATAGGCCTGTCACATTGTGGGCAGACAATCTGAAGTAATGCGGCAACATAAATACTTCCTTCTTCATGTCCAGTATTTTACCACACGGACAAAAAACTAACTATGTACCCCTCGTCTGTGGGATGTTACAGTGATCTGAAATGACTGACCAGTGGTAAAGACAGAGAGGAGCAGACGAGAAGCAAAATGTTTAGAAGAGGAGAGTCTCAGGGATAGTGGAGCCTAGAAAGAGTAGCTAAATGTCTTGCTTAGGAAACTGGCCAGACAGTAAACACACAAGAAGGGACTCTGTGGAGGGATAGGATTTCTTTTGGACACGCGGAGGCTGAGATTTCTGTAGCATATCCAAATATATTTTGAAGAAGCCGAGAAAATCATCCATGTCTGAAGTGCAAGAAAGCAAGTAGAATATAGTCCTAAAACAACATGACAGCACAGGAAGCTGAGGCCATGAACGGGCCCTACAAAGGACGCCCCCACTCAAAGGAGAACATTTGAGAGGCACAAGAGGAACAGGGGAAGGCAATTCCTAAAGAGGGGTTGTACAGAAAGGTGGGAAGAAAACCAAGAGTGTGGTGTGTGATGATCATAAATGGCTGGTGAGAACTCAAAGAGCCATGAGTTTGCTTTGGGGCAGGCATGTCCAGAAGCTCTAAAAAAGGCCTTCTGGAAGAGGACCGAGAAGAAGGGCCAGAAGACCTGAGCCACAGATCCTGTGTTGGACAAGAAAAGAAATACAGAAGAGAACGGGTGGGAGCTACAACCAAAGTTGAGCAAAGGTAAACACACTCTAGAAGCCTTAGGGAGTGGCTTAAGAGAGAGAGCTGGAAAAATACCAGGCTGTGCTGTGGGGATGGGGCTAACTTTATAAGTACAGAGTTAAAATATGGACAAGCAATTACAAGACTCAAGGCATTATTGACTACAGCTGGGTGGAGTCACAGAAAAGAGAGAACAATAAGTCAACAGGGCCTTGAAATGCTCTAACGGGACTGGATGCAGACAGGAGAGCAGCCTTTTGTCGTGCGGTCAGGAAATGATCCTGAGGATAACAGTGTGGAAGATGGATACATCTACACCACAGCTCTTGCAACTATGACTCAAGGAACTTGGAGGAAGAGGGTGGAAAGACTCTAAGAGCTAGAATACCAGGAAGTGCACTCCAATGCTAATGCGGAAAGGAAACATTTCACAGGGTCCCATCTTTAGACAAAAACCTATAGGCTGGGAGAGGAGAATTAGCCTCTCCTAGGAATGAGCCCCTCAATACAAAATGCTCAGTCCTGAAACCATATACACAGAAAGAAAGAAAGAAAGAAAGAAAGAAAGAAAGAAAGAAAGAAAGAAAGGAAGAAAGAAAGAAAGAGAGAAAGAGACTCCGTAGGATGTATTTATACATTAGTGCATACATATGTGTTTGTAATAGTAATAATCAAATAAAAAGAGGCTACCAATTTGATAAAGGGGTCATGGAAGGGGTCGGAGGAAGGGTGCCTGAGAGGGGCTAGGAGGAGGAAAGGGAAGGAAAAAAGTGAGATCATGCTATTTAAATTAAAATTTTAAGAAGATAATCTTTTAATTCAAATGCTATAATCTGAAAGCAAAATATATAAAAATAATACGAAATAGAATCCACAAGAGGCAACAGCCAACACTGCAGATTAGAACACGTATGTACTCTTTGACAAGCAATGCTCCTCCTTCCTCTCAGGTCTCAGCATGTTGGAAGCAGAATGGTGTTCTCATTTACTGTCTCTGAGACCAAACACTAATTGGAGATACCTTCTAGATTTGATTAAAATCCAATCAACTGCCTTTAAGAAAGAGGGATTATCTGGGTGGGCCTGATTCAGTCAGTTGTAAGGCAGGGCTGAAGAATCTGTCAGTGGGGGAGAAACTCTGTGAGCAGCAAGCTCAGCCTTTTAAGGGCTGGGGAGCCAACCTGCTTTCTTTACCCTGCTGTGTGGACCTCTGATTTCTTAAGCTCCCCAGAAAATCACTCACCACTAATCACAATATATTCCCCCTGCTATTTCTGCTCTTTTGACAAGACTTTCTGTGGGTATCATCAAGCATACTGATCTTGACTTGGAGTAGAAAATATACCTACGCTAACACATGCCACTTAGACCCCAAGACTAACGTACTCTGTTGCTATACAAAGTTTTTTCACCACATAAGTAAAACCAGCCAGATACTCCTGAAGAAACATGCCTTCCTCCTTGTAAGCAGAAAACAGCAGGAACACACTTCCCAAGGGCCTTCAACAAGACAGGGGCAGGGATCCCCTTCCAGGGTAACTGCCACAGAGAGGGGAGCGAGTTCACAAAACAAAATTCTTCCCCAAATGTCTATAAATATAATGAGGTAAGGTGTTTAGATATTTTTAAACTGGGAAAACAAATTTATTGAGAAAAGTGCTTGGTTTCAGTAACAAAATATTAGTGGATAGTATAACATGATGGTGATATTTTATTTATTTATTCATTCATTATTATTTATTTATTTATTTATTTATTTATTTATTTATTTATTTATTTATTTGACTGGCACAATTGGCATCTTCCAGACAAGGCTGCACAGCAGTACTATGGTTTATAGAAACTGATATTTCAACCTAAGTGCCTACCTCATTGTAGTTTTTAAACTTTAATGATATTTAGATAGAAATAATAAAATTAGATCTCTAGTTGTAATTATTTTTTCCATTTTTTATTTGATTGCTTCAGTTTTCTAAATATTTTTTTCCTTGATGAACACATCCATTCTTTCTGCACTGAAATGACTAGAAACAGTGTAAAGGACTTAAGATGTTACTATGGCATCTTTATTTTGGATATGATGGCTGAAGTTGCAAGGTGGATAGATAAACTTTATAGGGTTGAGATTGATCAAGACTAGGTTTAAAATGCAGGCTTTCTATCCACCCCCCCCACCATCCCAGTTATTCTTTCCTCTACATATTTCTACACAAAAAGGTTTAAAGTACATCCACATGCACACCTCGATATCCCCCTCACATCTTCCTAAAGGCCCAAGGTATGCATTTGGCGGGGTTTAGGGATTGCTCAGGCCATAGGAATCCATGTGGGAATGCTGGTCAGCAAAGCTTGCTTCATCTGCTTTTTGGTAATACTCACTCAGTGAAGGCCAAGTACATGTAAATTATTATAAACTTAGGTTTACTCTCTTACCACCTCACCTCTCTTGGTAAATGACCAACTAACAGACACAGGAGATGCATTTCACTGAATTTTGCAAAGTCAAGCCCCCATCCGGGCTAGAAGTGAGACAGAGACATAACCATTTATAACATTAATGCCAGCTTCACTGAGTCACCCAGAGAGTTGCCGCCTTTTCCTCCCAAGGCTGAGCCTCTGTTAAGGTACTGCAGGCTGAGGGAGCTGTGGCATGCCTGTGACTCAGTGGACCACTCCGGGCTGCTGCAGAGGTAGCTCAGACTGCTACAGCAGAAAGAGGTCTCAACTGGCAAGAAATCCATGGGAATGGGCTGCTAAAGTAAGTCCCCTTATGGTGAGAAACTATTTCCCTCTTAAAAATACTAAACAAAAATACTAAAAGGGCTAAAAGTAATCACAGCATGGGCTGATTCACAGAGCATTCAAAGTGTGTGTGTGGGGGGGGTGCGGGACAACCACATTTAAATTTATCAGGGAGAGTCCCAGGAAAAGGGAAAATTAATCTATATCATAAGATATTTGGGAAAGGGGAACAATAATTATTAGCTTTAGCTACTGGTGACCAAAACCCTTGTCTGAGCAGAGGCAAGCCAGTCAAAACTTTCCAAACTAGTTAAGATGAAAAGAGACTTGGAGAGGAAGAAGTGGAAAGGAGAAGAGGGGGAAAAGACAGGGAGGTGAAGAGAGGGGGAAGAGAAAGGGAGAAGGGAGGAGACAGGAAAGCGAACTAACTTCTCTCTGGTCAGGGCCATGGCGAAGGAGAAAGAACTGTTCCAAAAATGCTGACATTCATGTTTAAAATAATAACTATACCTCTGTTATAAACATACTAGGTCAAGGATTTATATATGGAAGGACAAACTACTTCCTGTAAAACAAAATCTCACCTTATTTTTCAACCATACTATATTTAAGATCTAGGTTTCACAGTTTCAGCTGTGAAAGATACCGGGTAATGATTTTCTGGAAAGAAAGAAGGAAAAGGAAGAGAGAAGGGTTGAGAGGTGTGGGGGGGGGGGCATGCTGAGGGAGAGAGGAAGAGAAGGACCGAGAGAGGATGGATATTATAGTTTATAAATAATATAGCTTTATAAATATCATGAGTCCTACATTGTCAAATATACTGTATGCATCTACAACATGTATATACATATATATTACACCATATATTTAAATAAATTGGTTAAATATATGTTAAATTATATATTAAAATATATGTGTTTGTGCTATAGTTTGGATCTAGACTGTTCCCAAACCCAGCATACACTAAGGCATGGTCCTTTCGATGGGTCTGCTAGGAGGGGTAGAACCATCAGCAAGTAGAACCTAATGGGATGTAGTTACATCCTTGAAAGCACACACTTGGAATGGCATAATGGGCCTCATGGTCCATCTTCCTTTTCATTTCAGGAATGAGCTAAGCAGCTTCCTCTTCCATGTGTTCTCTACGATGTTACGGTGCCATGGCAACAGGTCTCAAGCCATAGAACC
>CABHPR010145814.1:0-22612 GCA_902168415.1 Peromyscus melanophrys | reverse complement strand
CGACCAAACACACATTAGATAAACATTAGGGGTACGGATAGACGTAGAGAAAGGATCCCAGGCCCCCACATCTTACAACTATTAGTACATATTTCCTCTTTGGCTTTTTAAAACTCTGAATGAGTAATCCATGTGTACTCCAACACGGACACAAGTCAGACGGCACAGAGGTTCTATAACGAAGGGTACATTAGATGTGGAAGAAATTGAAAAGTTAGTGCTCAGTTCATTTAAGAGACTAGAGAATTTGCTATTATCAGAAAAAATAAAACAGAATTTGATTCTTTAGTTTGAGATCCAACAATTACAGATGACCTATAGGAAACAAATAGAAAGTGATTAAATCTTACACAGATAGAAATCATGAGCAGAAAGGAGAATGTGAGAGAGATTGCTATCTTACAATTATTCAGTCTGGCAGGGAATGCTGGGGAGTGAACAGAGGGACATTACTGGGTTACACCCCAGCCCCTGAAGGAGGATCTCAAGTTATCTTGAAAGCAGAAGGCTAGCACAGAAAGTACAATGATTTCTGAAGGTGTGGGACCCTCTTGACCAACCTGTGTCTGGAAGTCTGGTCAGTGACGATAAAGATAAAACCCGGAAACGTCACTTTCCGGGCCACAGGAAGATGCAGCAGCCTCACCTCTCTCTTCCCCAATCCCCATCATTTTACATGAGGCCCCGCTAAAGATGCAGTTTGCAAGATGATTAAGTTCTAGACCAGAGTAACAACTTCAAGGGTATAGAGACAGTGTTTCCGAGCCTTTTCTGAGACTGGAAAGTCAAGACACTGAAAGAGCCCTGAGCTGTACTGTGCCCAAACTCATCCCTGAACAGCCTTGCAGGTTAGCAGGATTCTGCTACTAGCTTCAGCATTACACATTCTGAGCAATAAGTAATAACTGATAATAATAACAATGAAGCTGATGGCGATTACCAGGTAGCGGGTGATGTGCCTGGCATAACCCATGTTACACAGATGTAAATAGCTCAATAGTACAAGCCCACCACATGCATCAACAGTGAGCTCACAAACCACAGGGATGAATCAAGCATTTTCCAGCAAGCTGGTACTAACAGACAAAACTCTGGCTACACAGAGTTGATTGAGTCAATCAGTCTGAACCCAAGGACATTCTTGGTGCATGAGGAGTCTCTGAAGCACCAGAGTCTATGGGAGGGCTATGACCACTCCTGGACCACATATGACCTTACACCAACAGCATGGAGAGAACCAAGAACTGCCCAAGCAGCTATAGGCTGAGTAGATCCAAGCAAGGCCAGTGCCAGCAGGTCTTTGGGCTGGGTGTAGATACAGTGTGAGGAGCGACAGAACGTCCCCAACCTCAGCCTCAGTCATTGCAGAAAACTGATGGCCAAATGGATCTTCCCAGTTCACCCCCTAAACCTCACCCATCAGATAAAGAACATGGTTTTGTTTGAATGGGAAGTATAGATTCCAGTGACCCCGCATGGCTTGAGACATGGTGAGAATCCAATTCGCAGCATCTTTCCATCAAAAGTCTACGTCATCAGCAACACTAGTTTAATCAACCCTGGTGATGGTGCTATAATTGGATTGCTGTTCTAGCGAGTGAGTTTCCAGGGTAACCATGTTCTTACCACAGATAAAAATCCACCTGAGAGCACAAAAATGAAGGGCTTGGGAAGAGTCAGCAACAAACAGGAGGTCAGGAATTTAGGCTGAAAGGAGCTTTTCTAAAAGTACATTAGCTAGGGTGGACAGAGTGCACCAGGCCCAGCCCTGCCTGTCACATGCCAGCTGTGGGACCTGGGAAAACGTAAACTTCTCCAGACTTCACTTCTGCATCTATAAAATGAACAAGAGAAACCTATGGGTTGCCAGTACATTTTTTTAAAGCAGAGTAAATATAAAAATAAGGCATCAATCAAGAAGGCAAGCCTAGATATCCAGTGGCCAGCAGAAAGAAAAGTGAGTCATACTTTCTCTTTAGAACACTTTACTGGAAGGAAGGCCCCTGTAGAGAGAGCCTGAGATGCTCTGAAAGCCACATCTTTGCTGAGGCTCTCGTTTCTGCCTCTGAGGCCCTGACTTCTGGGAACAGGTTTCCTTTCGGGATAGTTCTGTTAGAATTCATTGAGGAGGGTTGCAGCTTTTCAGGCCACAAATTAAGGATGGGGAAATCATCCTTGCTTAGGGTGTGACAGCTAACTGGAGTGTTTCATCCTCACAAATACAGGGGGCCCATTAAGTCCATTTTCCCTCAGGCGAAAGACTCAAGCTGCCTAAGTAGCCTTCATGAGTAGAGATGAGTAAGACAGAAAAGTGTCCTTTGAATAAAATGACAGAGGGGGCGTGGAAGATGATTAAGAGCTTATTTGGCATATGTGCTTTAGGAGAGGGGGGCTTCTCTGCTCTGTGTTACTATTAGGAAAGGTACCCCAAGTGCAGCTGTGAAATCCTTTATGCCCCACTCTCTGCCCCCAGATCAAGAACTACGAAGGTAAAAGGGAGAAGAACGGAAGTATCATCTACCTGCGTTCCACACACACACACGGCCTCCAGTCAGCAAACAGGCAGGCGGTGAGGAAGCTAAAGTTTGAGAGCAAGAATACACACACACTGAAAGTTTCTGTTGTCCTAAGATGAAATGCTGAGGCAGGAAGAGATACTATTCTTGAATCAAGTGAGAAGAGATGGGGAAGTGCGATATTAAAATGCAGCACGCTGGAATAAGTTTGCCTCTATAAAAACTGTTATGTTCTGTATGTGATTTAAATTAATGCCTATATTTGTGGG
The DNA here is from genome assembly GCA_902168415.1 of Peromyscus melanophrys. Taxonomy (NCBI): domain Eukaryota; kingdom Metazoa; phylum Chordata; class Mammalia; order Rodentia; family Cricetidae; genus Peromyscus; species Peromyscus melanophrys. The sequence continues at coordinate 19,827 of CABHPR010145814.1, read as the reverse complement.
AGATAAAATTAAAATGAAGATAAATGCTGCCAGCATATAGCGTGCTCGCTGGAGCAATAAATAAGGCACGAAAGGTACTTTGCATTTCAGTCACATCTACCCAAACAGGGAGCTCAAAGCACTTGAGGAACATTTGCTAATTAAATGCTGCAAGAGATTCGTGAGGAAGATACCCAGTTACTACATTCGCCCTTTAATCGAGTTGGGGGTATAGAGTGGACCAGGGACCTTTGGAGGCTCCTGCAGAGGCCTATGGATATAGATACAGCTGGTACAGAGCTAGAGAAGCCTCCTTTTGGTACAGCTGGCATAAATCTCTTTGGGCATTAGGGCCTGAAAAGCCTTCTTTTCCTGCTGTGGACCCATTGCAGATCTCACATGTCCCTGTTTATTAATTGCCTCACGAGCAGGAAAGATGGTAGGACAATCATTTCAATACCCATTAAGAACACATTTCTGGCTTTCCCTTTGACAATACAAAAGCTGCCCATAAGTGACTGATGCAGTCACACTGTTTCACCTCAAGCTTCTACAAACTATCAATGAGCATCCCCATCTTAGCCAGCTCACTCTTCAATACTGCCCTCCGCGCTCCCCTCAAAGCTCCCTCAGCAATGACATGACCAGTCGATCACTGGCGGCCAGTTCTGTTAGCCCATCTCACAAACCAAGGAATGCAGTGCTATCCAAAGCTTGACGAGCAGTCATAGGACCCCACCCCATCCTATAAAGTAAAGATGAGCACACTGACCCTGAGAACTGCCCAGCTGCCCCTGCAGGCACTACACCCTTTCTGCTTTTACGTGTGCTAGAGATTTCACAAAACTGAACACTGCAATGGAAATCTAGGTAGCTTCCTTTACTAGGACAACAGCATGCCACTGAGAACTCCTGAAGATGCTATGAGAAAGAAAATGCACTAACTAACACCAGTGAGTGCTTCTAGGCTTCAGGCTAACACCAAGTGAAGAACCACACATGCCACCTTTCTAGGCTAAAGACAAGCGGGTCCTCTTAGAAGAAGAGAGGAATCACATCGGTCATTGTTTTAAGAATTTCTAACTGTATTTGCTTCTTCTTTTGAATAGGTTAAAAATAAATGCCAGGAAAGAAAGAAAGAGAAAAAAAAAAAAAAGAACCCCAGTATGTTTAGATACAGCTCAGTAGCAGAATACTGCCTAACATTCCCAAGGCTCTCGATAGATCTCCAGCAACGAGAAAAGACAAAAACCAAACAAAACTTCTGGTCCATTGTAAACTGAAGCATCAACTTTGCAGCACACGCACAACTCACTGCTTCCGACTCTTGAAGAAGTTAATTGACCTCTTTTGGGCCTTCGTTTCTCACCTGCCTAGTATAGACCATTATGATGTCTAAAGGATACAATCCACATAACACACTTGATTTTTAATTACTACTTTTGATACCTTAATTTGTTTTTTAATATTCTTTGTGTTTGTATGTTTTCAACACACCCGGACTAGTTTCCCCTCCCGCCGCTCCTCCCAGCAACCCTCACTTCTTCCCTAGATCCTCTCTTCCTCCTTCAGAAACAGCATGCCTCCCCAAAAATATCAGCCGAACGTTGCTTAGCACGTTATGATAAGACTAAGCACTGGGTGAGGCAACCCAGTATGAGGAAAAGGGTCCCAAGAGCAGGTGAAAAGAATCAGAGACCCCCCCCACACACACACACTCCCACTGTTAGGAGACCCACAAAAACACCAAGCTAACAACCATAACATATATGCAGAGGACATAGAGCTGACCCATGAAGGCCCCATAATTGCTGCTTCAGTCTCTGAGTCCTCAGGAACCCTGCTCAGTTGATTCTGTGGGTTGTGCCCTCCTGATGTTATGACACTGCCCATACACGGGAAATGCTCCAGGATGCTAGCCATTGTCATTACATCACTAACTCTGTAGAAGCCATGGATGCTCCATTCTAAATATTTCTAGCTTTCTGACACCCTATGGCCAGGTGGATCCGGTAAATAGCTGCAGCAAATGAGCTGCAAGCCAAAGGGGCAATTGCCACGTCCAGATAGTGTACTTTTTTTTTTTTTTTGCTTGGGACAGAGATCAATGACTTTGAGATGATGGCTATTGAAATACATGCCAAGGCCCTTTCAACATATGATGGTCAAGCCGCAGGAGAAGTATGCAGTAGACAGATGTGGAGTCTTTAATGACTGGAGCCACCTGGGCTCTGACTTAGACCTCCTTCTTCCGCTTACAGCATAACTTCCCTCTGTCATTCAACTTAATCTTCATAAAAATGAGGGGAAAATGGTAAAGAAACACACATTTGGCAGACATGATTTTCAGCCCAAGGTTGTGTAATATTTGTCAACTACATTTCGGGCAAATCACATTTAGATACTGAGAAATCAAGTTCTTCAGACTTCTGAGAACTCCCAAACCTCCTTTGCTAGCACTCTTAGAGTCAAAGGCCCAAGGGCCCCTCCATCCTGATAATGGACCTGCCAATATTAACTTCTAGTGAGGAGCATAGCATTTTGAGTGATTATTGAGATGCCTCATCAAATTAAAGGCACTGCTCACTATAAAACGTCCGTCCCCTTAGCTCTCCTAGTTCTGGAAACAAAAGTCATTGTCATTCACATCATGGCTGGTCCTTCATTCAGTTTTTAATGTGCACTTGTTGAAAGACATGGCCTGTAATTATTTACTCACAGTGGTTTTATTAAACCATGTGTAGTCGCTCCACTACCATTATTAATAAATATGTAAGCAGAGCAAACTGAGGCATTCTTAATGTTCTAAAGAATTCTTCACATTTAGAGTTTAGTGCTTGAGTCAAGTTTCAACTGAGAGTGATAATAATTCCATTTTTTCTCCATGCTATTGTCATTAAGGCCAGCAGGAAAGTGACAACAGCAGTCTCTTCCTCTGTCACCAGGACTATCTTCCAGGTGACCGATGTTCAAGATCAACTTTGATGATCATGCACAGAGAGTAACTCCTACGTCATGACTGCCACCTGACCAGTAGGAATCAGCTGGAAACAAGAAGTAACTCAAGAATAAAGGGTAGAGTATTGCTGAGTATAAGCATGTGACAGATGCTGTATTTCACAATTCAATGGATGCCACGGTTCACTCCCACAACTGTTTGGGCAGGGGATACAGCCTTAGACACTACACTTTCATGACTTCTTTCATGAAGCATCTAGAAATTAAGACACTTGTTGAGCACTGCTGGCAAGGGATGGACAGTGTTTCCTCTAGGGGTATGTCAGATATAAAGGGTATCTCTTTACAACTGCTTGTAAAGGCTGTCTGGCCGTACATCTACGTTACATAGCATCTCTTCATGGCAATTAATTCAACTTTGATTCTTGTTTTTGTTTGGCTTGATGGAGAAAATATAATAGCAAATACAAATGTAAGCCCTAAATCTTTGAAGTGTCAATGTTAATACACTTCCATATTTATTCTCTTTAAAGAAAATCAAAGGAAAAATAGCCCCAATATTACTGCCAGCTTGGTGGTAAAACGGGTGGACAAGCTGGGCAATTTGGGGGCTGTTCTTACTCCAGGAAGTTCTGTCTACAGTCCTGTCTTTGGAAAACACTGGTGTTTTGGAGTGGAGTCTACATACAAAGAATAGGTTCGGACACAATCAGGCCTACATACGCATGTACACATATATGCATGCTAGATAGCAAAACATAGTTTGATTGCACTTTATTGTTCTGTGTGTTTATACACAAGCATTTCCTTTGGAAATGCAAAACAAAAAGAAAAGTCATCACTTTCCACATCCGAAGGACAAAATGAGCTTGATCCCACAGAGCATGAAATTAGACCTAGTCTGTGCCGAGGGGGAAACTGTTACAATGGTTGACTTTTTTTTAAAGCAGCTCTTCAACTGTCCTTTGCACAGGACAGTCAGCAGAAATGAGCAATTACTGAGGAGGTTCAATACAAAGCTTTGAGTATAGCTCTTTATACACTTATCAAATGAGTATAATAATTGGCTATAATTCTCCCTTCTGATTATATACAGTAGCTATTTCATTCTCTAAATAATATCTTATACTTTTTTTTTAGAAGTTGGTTAAATTGCTTAGGACGAGAATATTAGGCTCAGTTTCTTTGAAGGGTAATATAGTGGGAGTGACTATATAATTATCTCTACCGGGCTTTCACCCACCACACAATGGCATCTACTATATCTCCTGCTTTCCTGTTGAGAGCTCAAGCTAATCCCACTAACTAGCACATAGGAAAATGAGGCAGGCGAATTTTATTTTTAACTTGGGACTTGGAGAACAAGAGAGAGAAATACTAGGATTGATTAAATCTGTTGCATTTGCGATTTTTATTTTAAGGCATTCCAGAGCTCTGTGCTACCAAGCAGGCTCGGCTATTCGGGCACTACAGTGACTTTTCAGTGGCCTATCTGATGTCCCTGCCTGAGACCAACTGTCCACCAAGGCCCTCGATGGCACACATTCTTCATACTGAGTGATTACTTCTCTACTATGTAAGGAGACCATTATTTTACTTTAAATAGATGAAGAATTAATCTTAAAATGGCAAACATTCCATTATTTCATAGATACAAAATATAAAATATCAGTGGCTTCTAGAAAAAAAACAAAAAACCAAGCTTTTTGACAAGCATACCAAGATTTTACAGGACTCCGAAAACACATACATGCAAGTAACATTATACAGACCAAACAAGTTGTATTTATATATTTAGGAATACAGAGACCGAGCAAGTTGTATTTATATATTTAGGAATACACACACACACACACACACACACACACACACACACACACACACCTACTACCACCAATACCAACACCACCAACAACAACAACTAAAGAAAAAGAGACCAAACATTTAAACAAGGGGTGGGGTACATGGGAAGTTTTGAGGAAGAAAAGTGAAGCGGGAAATGATATGATCATGATCTCAAAAAAAAAAAAAAAAAAAAAAAAAACCAAACCCCAACTTGAAAAGGATCATATAAGAATTCTCTTCCATTTATAAATCTGCCTTCCGTATAAGGTATGTAGAGACTCAAGAGAGGACCAGGGCGCGCTTGCTCTCCTGACAAAGGCCTCAGTGCCTTTCACACTTCTTTACACTCAATTATAAACCAGGTGCACTAATTTCATCCAGAGTACAATTCCAAGTTCACTCACCAGTAAGGTCCTGAATTAGTGAGGTTATTATATTGTAACAATGCTAAAACAAAACCTGAAATAAACTAAAATGTTTATTTAAAAGCTTCTTCCTACTAGAGGAGTTGTCTACAGCTGGTATAAGAAGTGGAATACATGGATATAAAATTTCTAAATGTTTTTACAGCTAGAATGGGATAAGCATTGCATGAATCTATCATCGTATTATAATCCCTGAACTGTTCAAAAGCAAAGTAAGAAAACCTCCTTGCCTAGAATCACTCTTCCCTAACATAGAGAGTATCAGTATTTTCAAGTATATGTTGGGTTGTCAATTCATGTATTTAAACTTCGGAGCCATATTGTCTTGGCTAGAAGACCACATCTGTGCACACAATCACCCAGTGGGTAGCACCTTTCCATTAAAATTTCCTCAATTGTAAAATACCGAGAAATCAATACTCTTATGAGTGATTTAACTAACAAAAGTCATATTGAAAATTCTTAATAAATGTCAGTTAGTATTTGATATCTTTTTTAAGAACAACTTCCAAATGCAGGAACTAATTAGCTGCAGCTGGGGAAAGGGCTAAATCAAGAGGCTTTCTATAACCTAACATTCTGCCCGGATCAACACTGCCCAAGGATGAACCAAACCTGGCTTCCACTCACAACACAAGGCCTTTTCAGTTTAGGTCTACCAGCAGCTACCTCTCCCTCACACCGGAAATGTTATCACAAACCTTCAATGTTCCCGAGTTCTTCTTCAGGCATGCCCCTACTTTCCCCAGCAGCCTACAGGACAGGGTGCACACAATACACAAAGTCAATCAATGCACTGCACGAAATCCCCTCATCACATATGTGTTCTCTCAGACACATTCTTCCTCTAGTCCACTTACTCCATTCTCCAAGCACTTCAAATTCCTTAAAAAGCTGGAAACACCAATCTTTTATACACATCTTACTCTTAGAATTGTAGGACTTTCTGCTTGAGTCAACTTCTTAGACTAACTGTGGCAAACTCTGTGCCCCATACACCATGACATACCCTGCAGCTGGCCTCTACCTTCTTTGTGACCTCATAGAGGGGCAGACTCACACTTGCCTCTCGGGAGGACAGACTCTCTGCCCACAAAGCTCAGCAGCTCCTGTCCCTCCCACCTGTCCCTTGCTCGGGTATCTTCAGGTCCTTTGGGTCTCAGCACAGCTTCTCCCAGAAAAGTGTTTTCTTCTCCATTTCATGGATTTCCAGACGACAGATATCATCATAACCCTTTGGAAGGCTTCTCAAAGACCTCTTCAAATCGCCAACATTTGACTTTCCTGTACTTCCAAGAGCAACACAAAGTAACCGACACCGATCCTCAGCGCTTGCATTTAACACCACACAGGATATTGTTAATGTAAATGTCATGACAAGCTGGGTTTTAAGTCAAGCACATACAATGTCTCTAGCTCATGGCAGACACTCAATAATACTTATTAATTTAATGTATTGATCAACTCCTCAAAAGCTAATTTGATCTGCAAATGTGAAAGAAAAGTGAATTGTATATTGAAATATATTTAAAAAAATCCTAGTTATCAAATTATCTCTTTACAGTTTAACCTCTCAAATGTTTTATATGCTTTGACAAAGTTATTATATGCTTTGACTCTACTGTGCCCGGAGGGGTCCATTATGCTGGCTATAGTGTTAAAAAAAATTAAGGTTCTACTTTCTGCAAAGGACTAATTTATATGAGGCTCTTCAGCAGGTAAAGCAGTAGCAATGTCATGGATCCCTATGGCAGCTACAAGATCCACACATAAACTCAGTTACAAGGAACTGGTTCCTACAGAGGAGCAAACTAGTATCAATAGATTCTCAAAGGCGTGCCTTCCTAAGGCCTTAATGCCTACGATACCTCCTAACCTAGATCACCGTCATCTGTGAAATCGGGAATAGAGTTATGAGTGAAGACTATGTCCTGTCTATGGTGCTAAAAGCCATACGTAGAAAATCTAGGTCACCTTCTATTTTTAATTTTTTAATTTTATGTGTCACATCTGATGTGCCTGTCTGATGCCCGTGGTGGCCAGAAGAGGGCATCAGATCCTCTTCTGGAGTTAAGGATAGTTGAGAGGCATGATTGAGTGCTTGGAATCCAGCCTGGGTCCTCAGGCACAGCAGCCAATCCTCTTTAATCACTGAGCCATGTCTCCCATCCCAAGTATTGACATTCATTAGAAGAGAAATAAAAATATCTTGGTTTGATGTGAGGTGTCTTATTTCAAGGCAGAAGTGAAATTTCTCAAGATCTGGTGTCAAAAGAAATAATACAAAGAATTATAGAAGTTAGAAAAATCACTATGATTTTACTAATGGAACAATTCCATAGGGTATAAAGAATATTCTTTTAAAGATTGGTAGCGTGAGAAATTTGTATTTGGTAGATTTGAAGCTTTAAAAAGCCCTCCAAGAGTGACATCTCAGTAGGTATGGGACTCAACTAGGTATTAGAAATACTGTGTGACATTAAAAACAAACAAGAGGAAGTCTTTCTCCAGCTACAGTCTTCAGTGTGCTCACCAAGCAGGCAGGGTCAAGGACTCTTGATGGCTGACACCTCTCATGAGGACATGAATCGCTCAGACATACCTAAAACTTGAGCTTGGAAGCTTTAGTACTAAATTTTCTTTTGCTCCCTAAACAAAGCTCCCCAGCAGCTGCTATCTGGATCCTAAAATCATTCTCTTCTCTTCCAACTATAGCCATTAATCTCTCCTGTTTCTTGCAGGCTCATGTCAGCTACAAAAACGACCCAAGTTCACTCCTGCCTTGGGGAACATGTACTAACTACCAATGGTAAGTTGTCACAGTGACCTGAAGATTTCTCTTCCGAGGCCAGTTGCTGAGAGGAGCCCTGGACTACCGTCTCAGAAAGCACCCCACAGACACGTCTATCTGCACTTTTGATCCCTGTCACTATATACGTTGGGTTGTGACTTACTGTTTCTTGTCTTTATGTTTCATTAATCTCTGTTTTGTATAAGGTCACACAAATAACCCCACATACCTGAGTTCTTTCTCATTCCTCATCACTAGCGTTCACCTGACACAGGACTCAGAAAAGAGTAAGGAAAATACAGAAAAAATAAAACACAGTGACGTAAGTCTTTTAGTTGTGTGCTCTGTGGAAAGTCCTCTAGGTTCTATTATCTCAAATAAAGGCCGGGAAATATAAGAATATCTGCTTGACAGTGCAGTAATTGGTAGGGGCAGGTTAGGTGCCTTCCAGCTATGAATATGATGCCGTGTGTTTCTCCAACGATAGTAGTGATATTCTCTAAGACTGCACCGTGTTAGGCACTGTAATAACAACCACAAACACGGTACACAATGCTTTAGATTATGTGAATGCATCTACTTGTTTTAACATGAAGAAAGAAATAATAGTGCCTGTTTATCTGATTGATTTCATTCTCTAAGAAACTGACTTTTAAAAGCAGATACTTGGGGCTTGAGAGATGGCTGAGTGGTTAAGAGCATTTGCTGCTCTGTAGGTGACCCGGGTTTGATTTCCAGAACCCATGTAGTAGCCCACAAACCACCTGCAACTCCAGTTCCAGGCGATCTGATACACTCTTCTGGCCTCTATATGTACCAGGCACACACGTATATGATGCACAGACATACATGTAGGCAAAACACTGATATACATAAAAAAGTTAATAAAATTAATTTATAAATTAAAAAGTAGATACTTCACAGAATAAGGATATAGTATTAAAATTTTAATATTCCTGACAACCTTTAAAATAGCATCTATGATCAGATCCATTTTAAAGATGTGGAAATAAAGGACCAGAGAGGTTAATTTGTATGAAACCATAGTTACAATGCTTAGAAAATTTTAAAAGAGACTCACACAGATCAACAGCTACAACTCTGGGAAGTCCATAAGATACCAAGATTGGAGCTGGGAGACGAAGCAGCAGGAAAAGATGCTTACAGCTAAGCCTGGGGAAGCTGAGTCTGACTCTTGTCACCAACATGGTAGGAGGAAAGAATCAGCTCTCATAAGTTGTCCTCTGGCCACCATGAATGCCCCTCCATATACACACGTTTACATAAAATGAAGACTTTTTTTTTTAAATTGTATTTATTTATTATTATACAGTGTTCTGCCTGCAGGCTAGAAGAGGGCACCGGATCTCATTATAGATGGTAGTGAGTCACCATGTGGTTGCTGGGACTTGAACTCAGGACCTCAGGAAGAGCAGCCAGTGCTCTTAACCTCTGAGCCATCTCTCCAGCCCAAAATGAAGACTTTTAAAATGTAATAATGTAAATGATAGCAGGAGTCAGGTTTGCTTCTCTTCATGATGAAATCTAACCAGTGAAGTGCTCTTCGCTGAACTGTGTGTACGGTGCTCAGAGTTCTGATAATTCATATGGCAAAGTGCTGGGAAAGTAAAATTTGTTGGGTCTGTTTTGTTTATTTTTTTTAAATGACAGTTTAAAAAGATGCACTTTTTGTTAAATATTCTTTTTTTTTTTTTTTTTTTTTTTGGTTTTTCGAGACAGGGTTTCTCTGTGTAGCTTTGCGCCTTTCCTGGAACTCGCTTTGGAGACCAGGCTGGCCTCAAACTCACAGAGATCCGCCTGCCTCTGCCTCCCAAGTGCTGGGATTAAAGGCGTGCGCCACCACCGCCCGGCTGTTAAATATTCTTATATCAGAAGCATCACCTCAAACTCATCAAAAACTGTCTGCTCAGTCCCGCTCCCACATTTAAGAATCGAGATATATTAAATTCTCAACCAGGTACGAAAATCTAACGTTTGCTTTAGGAGAAGCAACCAGGACAAGAGCCTTTTCCATTGCCTAGGAAACACACACAGGGTAAACTGAGAAGCAAGTCCAGTATCTGCTCATCGAAACATTCGGAGCTGAGACACTGAGACTGTAAAGCTAAAGCTGGTCTAGAGATTCTCCTTCTAAATCTAAAAAGTCAGTCCTGTTATACAACAATACTTCTCCCACACGCATTCATTCAAAGGCCCTTTGGTCCTGAGCCCTCAGGGACACTATGCAACCCCTTAGATGTACCATCTCCTCACAGGACATAAAGCTAACTTGCATTTCTTGACAAGTAAGTGGGTCCACATTAACAAGAGTTTGAAAGTTTCTCAATAAAGGGATTTCTATGCATTTTCTAATGTCAAATATTTGAAAAACAACAACCTTGAAATGTGGTAAAAGTTCCTCTTGAGGCTTCAAATACTGAATGTTTCTCATTATTTTACATCTGATGTTTTATTGTTTGTTACTTAAATTCCTTTTTTTTTTGTTTTTGTTTTGTTTTTTGTTTTTTTGTTTTTCGAGACAGGGTTTCTGTGTAGCTTTGCGCCTTTCCTGGAGCTCACTTGGTAGCCCAGGCTGGCCTTGAACTCACAGAGATCCGCCTGGCTCTGCCTCCCGAGTGCTGGGATTAAAGGCGTGCGCCACCAACGCCCGGCTTGTTTGTTACTTAAATTCCTTAACCATAGTAAGATACATTAAGCATTTGTCATGTTTCATAAAAAAATAAAATAAAAATTTACTTTCAACAATTCTTAAAACAGCTTGAAATGTCAACTTGAACAGAAACTGAGCAGCACAGAAAACCAGGAAGTGATTCGAGATTGTGCCTCCCAGCCATGACAGCTCTGGACCATGAAATCTCAACAAAATGGCTGCTTAAAGGCAACACTTACATCCCAGTGTGGGTAGGGGAAATCACAGGGTCCCACCCCTAGATAAAGACTGACAAGCAATTCACAACTTCTGAGTGGGAGAATTGGTTTTCCCCAGGGATGAGTCCAATACTGATGATATATATATATATGTATGTGTGTGTGTGTGTGTGTGTGTGTGTGTGTACACGTACGTACGTACATGCATGCATGCAGGCATGCAGGCAAAACCGAACAGATTCAGCCGGTTGTATCTGTACTCTATTCACTTACGTGTATACGTAACAACAACGGCTAAAGAAGACCAGGCAGTGGATTTGAGTGAGGGCAATAAGGGAGGTGTTGAAGGGAGGAGCAGGAGGGCAAATCAATAAAAATATATTGTAATTAAATAAAAATGGATGTGAACGCCCCTTAAGAGTAATCGGATAGCTACAACTTCCCAACTGTCTAATGTAATCATTGCTGTGTTAATCCCATTTTCAAAGAACTGATAAGTAGTGTACATACACTGAAAATTCATATATTTTCAAGTATATTGTGACTTTGAAGGAATGTTTTGCTGGGACAAAAAGTTTCTTGTCCCATATATTCAGACATGCATGTGCTTGGAAGGATGTATTCTACCCATATGAAACCCGTACTTAACCCAAGAGAATAAACAATGGAGACCATCACGAGAGAAAGACTTCATCGCTAGGTTAGGTTAGGTACATGAGCTTCCACTAAACTTCTTTAAATACTGGTTTGATCACTGGTGAAAGGAGGAACATAAAAACTTATTGTTATCCCTCCCTTATAGGAGCCAATAAGATGTGGAATTCGTTAGAAAGGCAAACCCTTGCAGTGATCTTTTTATATCATAATCCTGTGAGAAGGATCTCATTTTTGAAGCAAATTTTGTCAAGAAACCTAAATCAGCCAAAACACAATCAACTCCCCTTAAGATTGATGAAGGTTGGGTAAAATACTGTAGATGAAGGGACAAGGCTGACGACAGGAACACTGTTCTCCAGCCCGGTGACCTTTATACTAACTAGAAGACTAGCTAACACTGTTATCCTTCCAGGAGACAGTACAAGAAAGCTACCCAATAGTTTTATAAATTCAAAATGCAATCTCAGCACAAATGGAAAAATGTGGAGTTAGAGGCCAAGAGGAGAGGCAGTAGGAAACAGGGAGGATCCATTCTCTGAGTTATAGAGCTACCACCGAGGGAAAACGAGCCAAAGATCTCGTTCACACTGACTCAAGTTCTCCCTCTCCCCTGCCCCTCTGACCACTGACAGCCAGTCAGTGACACCCACCACTTCACCAGGCTCACACTGGCATCAAAGACCCCCACAATACAACTGCATTTTCATCGCCATTCAGCCTCCGAAACTCTTTTAGCCTTCTGGAGAAATTGCATAATTCTACTTTCCTCTAGCCCGTGGAACCTCTCTCCTTATTCTAGGAAGAAGGTTAGATATTTACGTGTACATCTCAAATAGTACCATGGTTCCGTTCCAGAAGGGAAATTCTTGATGGATTTTCACAGGAGAGCATCACTCATGGAGATGCAGGTGTCCCCTGTCTTTGCTTCACTCACTGCTCTGAGGAGAAGGGACACTTACCTTGTAGTGAATCTTAGAGGAGAGACAGGGCGAAGGTGGTTCAGCCCTTTGCAGGTAGACTTTGACTCCAGCCTGCAAAATCATGCTTTTCTCTGTTTCTCTAACTTCTAAAGTGCCAGGAGAGAACTTCAGGTCTCCAGTGCTGGCTATGGCCAGTAAGGCAAGGCTATCTATGCAGAAATAAAGTCCTTCCCTTCAGCTCAAGGCCAAATCCATACATTTCTGGAAATGATAGGCTCACACACTCATGCCATCTGTCTGAAGTTTCTATTTATAGACAGAGGTGGAGACCTACACATTCTATTTTCTGAAGTCACAATGAAAGTTCTGCTAAAATTTTTACTCCGGTTTTCATACTGTTTTTCGGCTAACCTTGAATTATAGATGGTGGCAATGTGCTTTGAACTGGTTCAGAGCATTGAGAAGGACAAGAAACATAATACAGACCTGATCATGACATCTTCTACTGAATCCTGGAGCAACATCATTGAATGGATGTGTGCATTCCTTACTTCAGACTCCATGACATTGCCCCAGAGTCTGTTTCATCAATACCCTGATTCACACACAGCACTGCTCCCTACTTTTGAGAAGAGTGAAGCCATGTAGCAGAATTTCTTTTTCCTTTGCTTAGACTCTTTTTAATTACCTATCAGTGTCTATAGATAGACCCTTCTTTGCTCCAGGAACATGGGTAGCAACATGGCTGAGGAAAGTCTTTCCTGCTCTACTGTTGATCACACCCCTCAATGCCTACTCTAAACCTTCCTTTCTTCCATTCCCTACACAAGGGCCTTTTCCTCCAGAAGAGAAAAAGACAGAGGGCACTTACCTTTGTTATTCTTCCCTTTTTACTACAGAAAAAGTGAAACTCCAGAAGAACTGTTTGCAGAAATTTCCATTACTAAACAGGAGACATTGAATGTCTATTTTCTGAATGTGTTTTGTTTATTTGAATCTTAAATCTCCTCATTCAATTTACCCACGTTTTAGAGTCTCAATGTGATAGAGGAGCATGTAAAATGTAGAGTTTGTCTACACCCATGGCTCTGCTTAAGCACAGAGACTCTAGAAACGTTTGTTTATTTTAATAAATGCATCGCCACAGCTGTGTAACAGGTAATTCTAACTCTGGCCACAACCAATTGGATTGGAGACTACACCCAAACCAGACCAGATACCCATGAGCTGTGTTGGAGGATGAATCCCTTCCCAATTTGTACTGGAGAAAAACCAGCTAAAATAATGGCCTCCCTGCCTCGGGCACTTGAGTGTAGAGAAGGAGTAACCGCCAGCAGGGATGAAGTGGGGTAAGGCAGAGATGGTACAAAGAAGCCACAAGGCCACAGAGGGACATTCTCCTCGTGTCCACAAGAAAAATAAAGAGAACCACCAACAGCAGGGAGGAAAGAGTGAGCAAAGCTAACTGAGTCCTTGTCTAGAGACCATGGAAACCCCAGGGTTTAATTTCCGAGGGGATAACAATCTAGCTATGTTGGGTCTTCAATTATATACCTAATCTCTATGAGGCTAGGTCTTCTAACTAACACATCTTTTTTTTCCTTTTGTATTTTTTTTCCTTCTTTGTCTGTCTACTGTAAATGTTCACCCTCCAACATCATCTTGACCACCTGAGCCTCGTGAGGATGCAACTGAAACAAACCTGATGAACATTTCTTTATTCTAGTATAATGTACTATAATGTTAATAAACAGGATTCTGGATCATATGGTATATGATGGTTTTCAAAAGGAATATATTTATTAACATAGTGAATAAAACATAAAGTAGAGTGCTGTGGATATCACTATATGTCAATAAACATTGATTGGCCAATAGCCAGACAGGAAGTATAGGCGGGACTAACAGAGAGGAGAATTGAGGAGGAAGGAAGGATAAAGGACTGCCTGGAGCTGTGGCCAGAACAAGGAAGATGTAAAGTACCGGTAAGCCACGAGCCACGTGGCAAAGTAGAGATTAATAGAAATGGGCTAAATATAAGAGTAAGAGCTAGACAATGATAGGCCTGAGCTGATGGCCAAGCAGTTTAAATAATGTAAGCGTCTGTATGTTTATTTTGTAAATGGTTTCTGGGACTGGCGGGACTTGGGAGCTGGCGGGACTTGGGAGCTCGAGAGAAATTTTCCAGCAACAGTAGAGGGGTGAAATGAGAGCTTATTTTTCGTCTCTATGCTTGTTAAGACACAACAGATCACCTGTGATTTTAGGAAATGCCTGGAAGATGTTGTGTAATTCACAAAAGTGATTGAGATGAGCTCAGTGCCTCTCAACTACCTCCAATAAGAACACTTGGAATGATGAAGGAACAAGGTGAGTTGGGACATGAAAGTCACTTTCTGGACCTTCATACCCCATACTCAGTACTGAGAATTCAAACGTATAAAAATAAAGTCTGATTATGTTAAATCTTTCTTCCTTACCAAAGAATAAGCTAAAGGTATTTTCATAATGTAGTGATCAATTAACATATTTAATTATGGTAGATATTTCTACCATATTAAGCATCTTGTTCTATCTCACTGGAGTGGTGACTTTTAAATAAACAAACTATTACAAGACTACTCGACCCCTCTTCTTCAGCTTGGATCTCAATCCAAACTACAGGGCTATGGAAGATAACCTCCTCCCAATGTTCTCTCTTTGCCACAAGTGTCTGCTGAGAGATGCTTGCACTGATCTGAACCATGCATCCCCAGTGGAAGCCTGGATGGATAACACGACTTACCACGAGGACTGGATCATTAGTGATGGTAGAATTCAACTCCAAATTCACATCCACACAGAAACAGACCAGCGAAGAAGTCCATCTTCATATTTTGTAACAACTAAGGAAAGCTGATGCCCAGTAATAGGATACATTAAATAATGTTATGTTTTGCATTATGAGGTTTTGTGTAAGCATGAAAACATATATGCCTATTCCTTCTACCTGACCAAGACAGAAGGGGGAGGAGTGAATTAGAGGAAGCAGATAATAATGACACTTAATGATGTCACAGTTACATATTTGCAACATGCACTGTGTACATTAGGAACATATTAATGCATTTCAAAGGGCCACTAATTATTAC
This sequence comes from Peromyscus melanophrys, assembly GCA_902168415.1. NCBI lineage: Eukaryota > Metazoa > Chordata > Mammalia > Rodentia > Cricetidae > Peromyscus > Peromyscus melanophrys. Next base: position 4,232 of record CABHPR010145814.1, on the reverse strand, counting down.
CTGGGTAACTAGTTCGTGGAAACAGTGGGTTAAGAGGAAAAGACTTCTCTGTTCCCCTCCATATAGTCTCAAATGCTGTAGGACAGTGGTTCTCAACCTTTCTAATGCTGTGACCCTTCAATACAGTTCCTCATGTTGTGGTGACCCCCAACCATAAAAATCTTTTTATTACTACTTCATAACTGTAATTTTGCTGCTGTTATGAATTGTAATGTAAATATCTGATATACAAGATATCTGATCTGATATGCTGCCCCTGTGAAAGGGTCGACTCCCAGGTTGAGAACTGCTGCTCTATTATAAAGAGAATTGAGTAGTTCATACAAACATATGTTTCCATTAAGCTAAAAACCAGGATGTCCATGAAGTGCCCTAATATATCACATCCAGGCCGGATGAGTGGGCCTCACAGAGCATGTGAAGAATGACTAAATGGATTGGAACAGGGGTGAGGGAAGCTGTGCACTGAGAGTTGGGACTTAACACAGCTTAGTTCACGCGTGTGTGAGCAGGGTGAACCTTTTGGGCCAGTCATCTTAAAGCTGCAGCCACAAGTACTACATAAACCTCAACAACCTCAATAAATATTGCTCAGATCATCTGACCTCCCAAATGCTGCTGTAGAGAAACTGCTAAATTATGATAATAGATCATTTGTTTTCGAATCCTCCATTTGAGCCATACTGTTTTATCTTCTCTGTATTCTTTCACTAAGGTCTGAAATTAAAACAAACATCAAAGAAGGCCGTAGGATTTTATTTTATCTGCCACATATTGCTGTCATTAAACACACTTGAAATGAGTGGGTTTAGTTCAAGTAAAACTGCTTCTTTCCCAAACTCAACAAACACGGAGGGGGGAGAGAAGGAAGTGCGTGCTGTATTGAATTCAGAAGTGCAGCACGTTACATTTCAAGGAGATCCATCTGGCAGGCTGACGCGGTAATAAGTTCTTGTAATTGTCAGGTCAGGCAGATTACAGATCCAGGCTGTCAATTCTTCCGCTGAAGTTTTATTTTGTTATTGGTAGCTCATTAAAAACACACACACACAAAACCCTGCTTGTTATTCTATAGAGGAAAACGGTCTGTCTTCCTCTGTGGCACTGATGAAGGAGGGCAGAGATTCACTCCTCTAAGCACTGATCACTGATCCACGGGGACTCTGCCGCATGGAAGTTCAAGAGACATCAGTAAGTTCCATCTTGCAGACAACCTCAACCCAGAGGAAGGATGGATGCTTACAATCCCAGCTGACACTCAGAAGAATCCAAGACACTGCAAAGCCTGAAGTCTCTCAGCTATGTCCACCCTTTTCAAATGCATGACCCTACTTCATCTAGATAGTCTGTAGTCTATGAACTGAAGTGGCCAGAGCAATAGGTAGTAAGGCCATTGTGCGTGCGTGCATGCATACATGCGCGTACGTGTGCATAAAGTGCTCCCATATTCTATGGAGTCTTTCCAAACTAAGACCAAATGGCCCTTCCTCCCAACTGACTGTGCTTACCCTACAAAACAGGGAACACTCTGGAATCTTCTGTTCCCATCAGACCAGTGTCATCCAGGTGCCATATCTATTCCCCAAGAGTTTCCTCATCGAGAGTGTTTCCCTCTTCCACGCTTTGTCCTGCTTTAATTACGTCAAACAGAGACTGCTTTATCCAGATCTTTGGCACAAGGAAAGCTTCCTAACACTGTACACAGCAGGTATTCCACAGGGGAAAAACAAACTTTCAACTAGAGAATAACAGGGAAATAGACTTTCTCACAGGCTAAAGGAGATGATGAGAAGGTCTAATTCATCTTCAGGTGAGAAAATGCAGGCTTACTTAAGAACTAATGAGTCTGCTTATCAGGGAAACTAGTGTCTAGAGATATGAAGTATTCTCCAAGAACCCTCACTGTTTCTGAGTGGTGGAATCTGTGTCTAGGCACAGGAGGGAAAACAATGGCTTCTTCTGTTTGCCGGCTGGTAGGTGCTATTCTATGCTCAGGTCCAGCAGACAGAAGGGTCTCAGCCCCTGGGAGGAGGAGGTCAGGAAAAGTGCTGTGCACAGCCAGTATGCAAAGAAGATGGTTGGAGGAACAGTGCTACATTCATATTTTCTAAAGTGGGTTTATGAGAAAGGTGTTTTTCTTTTCTCTAATGAGAAATTGGAAGATGGTTGGTACCTTTTCTTCAGTAAAAATACTGCTCTTCCTGGCACTAACCTATGAAAAGAATAACCAACCATTGGCAAATGTAACTGGACTGCATGAAGAGTCCAAGACGTTTGGACAGAGGGACTAAATTGAGGCCTTGTTATTCAGTTTTGGGTGAGACCATCGATTCTGTGAACTTGGAAATATAAAAATGAGAAACAACACTCTCGGAGGCTTGTCTTTCTGAATGTGTCCTGTATGCTCTAGCTTCAGGCTTCACCACCATCTGTCACTCATAAAAATCCAACTGTGTCACCGACTCCTCCATCTGAACCTCTTTCAGTCTGTGCACATCTCATCCTTTTATACTGTGATGAGACCCCGAAGAGGCCACGTCACACATACAGCTGATGGGATATTTAGGACTCAAGCGTCACCATCACTGAAGAGCCTTATGGAACTCGTACATCCTACACGTGTGAACAAGGAGCTGCCTTCATTCATGATGGAGTCCGTCATGAGATGGAGACCGGGCTACCTGTCATCAGAAGAAACCACTTGTGTTCCCAGAATTCCTATCTACTGCACTGGGAGCCCAGAGATGCTACCAATTAACTAAGTCAGCTCCCTGTGTTACATCTGGGAAGACTGAGGCATAGACAGAGGCAAGGACGTGTCTAAGGTCTTATAAGTAGGTAAGGGTAGAACAGAGCAGATAGAGAATTTAGATATTTTATTTCCTTGTCTATATAATACCTGTCTATCCTTAATATGAGACCAATACTAATATCCTTTTAAAATCAAAGCCATATTTTCCTCCTACTGTATTTACAAAAGAGAGGCACTGCTGTTCATCCAAAGGTAGACAAACAGTAGTAGCATATACTCAAAAACAATTTGCATAGTCACATTATCCTTTCCGTTCAGCTTTGGACCCAGAGCCCTGCGTAGTGACGAGGGACTGCTTCCTCCCTGGCCGCACAGCTCTTGAGTCTCTTGAACCAAAGCTGCAGTGGTCATTCCAGCTGTTTTACTTACTGATCCATGCCAGTGTTGGCCATAATCCATGCCTCTGCCAGTCTGGAACATGCTCTGACATGTGCCCAACACCATGCATCATCATCTCCTAGATGGCTTTGCTCCCATGCCACCTCCTCCTAAGTCTGTCCCCACCAAACCCCAGGTAAATCAGCAACCATCAGACCATCCCTTTCCCTCTATGTTTTATCTTCACTTTTCCCTCTAGCATTTAATTAGACTTTAATATTTAATTATTTGCTTCTTAATCCCCTCCCACAGGAAAATGAAGTCCTTAAGGACAAACATTTTGCTTTATTTGTGGCTGCATCCTCACCGCCCAGAAAACAGCTTGGCACCCAACAATGTTCAATAAGTACATCATAAAAAGAGATAAATGATTCCTTTGGTTAACTCCTATTGGAGTTCGAGAAATAAGATGTGACTGGAAGAATTTAATATCATAAAAAGTAGCACAGCAGTGAAATCAGTTTTCAAAGTAGGTTGCAGATTTACGATAAGAGCAAAATAATACATGTCACCATAGATTTGGACTGTGAGTCACAGAATATAAAACTCGGAGTTAGTTGTGCTGGACTAGAACAAGATTAACTAGATGAGGAAGGCTCCAGGCCTGGCAGTGCCACTCATGTGCTGAGGGACAACAGAAAGGGTTCCATCCACGTGGGACTTCCTACTTGCGTGATTTGGTATGAATTCAACTACCACTCATTCCAAAGCCAGTCTTTGGGGGTTTGTTTACAGGACAGATTTCACTGTTGTCAACTCTATTCGCAAGTTAAGAAAGAAGTCACATTTGAAATTGCGTGGCATTTCCAGAAAACATTATGCCATATCACTAACACAGAAAGTAGGGATAGATGTTTCTTCCTCTTCACACACCAGTGGGTGTGAGATATCATCAACTACAACAGAAAAGGGAAAGGATTCAGGATGTTAAACTCTTCCAGAAAGAAAGAAAACAACAACAACAACAAAAAAATCACATTCACGAATGAAGAATAACTTGCTGTTTTCCTCTAATGCATCCATTTCCGATGCTGGATACCCA
>CABHPR010145813.1:27772-85350 GCA_902168415.1 Peromyscus melanophrys | reverse complement strand
AAAAAAAACCTACGTTCTTGTTACCATCAAGAAGTGTCGATTACCCCTGCCAGAATGAGAACTCTTTTTCCTTGACTAATTACTCGCTGTCATGAAGAAACCCAGCTTAATGAAGCTGTGATCTTAGATTTAACTTCAGTGAGATATTTATTGTGTGCCTTGAAAAAAATCAGAACATCCAATCTAATAGAGTTTGAGTTATAAAGACAAATAACAAACTTCCAGAAATGAATCACCAAAAGTAATAAGAAGATAAGTAGATGATACTCTTAAGAAGGTGTTTGTAGGACTGAAATTAGATATTGAGGCTGTTTGCTTAATGCCTAAACTGAAAAGCACATCCTTATAAACATGCATAAGGTTTTGACCATGACCTCTCATTCTGCTGAGCAGCTAAGACTTCATTCCATTATGTTAGGCTAGCACACTTTTTGATGATTAAGTGTGTAATGAGAGAAATGTATTCCACAGCAGTGGTAATGTAGCCACTTCCTCTCCCTATTTGTTAAGAAACTGTCCATTCATCTAAGAAAATGAAATACAGGACCCTTTTCCAATGAGCTGGAGATTTTGTAAGCACCTTCATGGTAAGCATTCAATTGCATTATGTCCATACATAAAATTTACATTCAGAATCTTTCAGAATCATCAGTTCTGATATTGTTAAATTATTGCCTCCTCCAATATGAATGGATCCAATATAATCCACTTTCTCTCAATCCAACATACATCTAAGTTGTTGAACTTGTATTTCTGTCACCTTGGGGAACCTGACAGAGGTTAGAGCCATTGGCAGTTTCCACATTCAGCAACTGGAGGAAAGAGGGAACCTTCACTGTTAGAGCTATCCATGGTTCTGTCCCTGCCAGTCTATGCAACTTGTGCATGGTCCCACTTAAGAGTTCATGAATAAAATAAGTGTCTTTATTGATAAGGTCAAGGAAACTTTGTTCACACTTTATGAAGACAGAGCAAAGGAAGAGGAGGAGGACTATTAATTGGGAAAACAAAACTATCAGTGAAAACGTTCCTGCCTGACCTTAGTAGCTACTGCAGTAATGTGAGTAGCTGACAGATAACTACAGAGGGAAGAGTGAATGACAGGAAAAGTACAAGTAGGTGGGACCGACAGGACAAAGTTGATAGAAGGAAGTCTGATATTACCTGATCAAACATACAAATAATTAGGTTCTACTGGGAGACCTACTTGTCTCTTTTTCTTCATTCCTTCTTTTCTTCCTTTTTTAAATTTCTTGTAAAGCAAATAAATTATTTAATTAACATAAATATTAATATATGCATATTAATGAAATTGAGCCTTGTGTTGTTATAGTCTGTGCCCTGCTGCTATGATAAAACACCATGATCAAAAGCAGCTTGGAGATGAAAAGGCTTATTGAGCCACATGCTTTCAAGCAAGGCAAGAACTCAAGCAATATATGAAAGCAGAAACCATAGAGAAACATTGCTTACTGGCTTGCTCCCAAAATCATGTTCATGTACTTTGTTATACAGCTCAGGTCCACCCACCTAGGGATAGTACTGCCCAGAGTGGACCTGGGCCTCCTACATAAAATAGAAATCAAGAAAATGTAACACACTCAGGCCTACAAGCCAATGTGATGGGGGCAATTCTTCAATCGAGGTGCCCTCTTTCCACACATGTCAAGATTAGCCCTCACAAATATGGGGGTCAGGCAATATTGAGCAAATCTGAAACCAGTGAGAACTCTTGAAAACTGTTTTACTCACTCCAGTCAAGACATAATAATGACATAGAAGTTAGTGCTGTTGGTAACTGAGGAGAGATGTGGTTAGATACTGGATGCACAAAATCAGAACTTTAGCGTCAATTGTTTTTGATAGAAATTTTCATGTAGTGGTGAGAGAGGTGTATGGATGATGATTCAGCTTCGCAGTGAGCATTTGGGAGGATGAAATCAAGATGACAGTTGGAAATGTGAGCATGAACCTTAGGAGGAAAATAGGACCGTTTAACTGACGTGGTAGAGGACGGATACAGTCGTCAGTGATTTAAGGTTTGCCTTGCCTGGAAAGAGATGTCTTACCAAATATCAGAACTTCCCATACTCAGTGACAGCCTAAGACATGAACATGGATTCACAACATCGGTGTCAGTATAAGATAATTAAAATAGAATCCACACATTTTGAGCTCCTATATGTCTTCATGAGATTAGCTAGACACTCCATTAGAGTGTGGCATTCCTTTCTGTCTAGTCATTCTTCCTCCTCTTATAGTTCACTGGCATCATTGCCTAATCAAACTAACATCAAGCTCTATTGCAGTGCCTGCTTCAAGAGACTCTAGATTATGTTTGGTGCTGTAGATAGATAAGAAATAAAAATTTAAAAATGTTAACTAGTAGGAAAAAGGCTTGATGTCATTGCTCTTAGTAGGAAGAGAAAATATCTCTAGGCATAAACTGGAATTGAGTTGTTGAAAAGTTTCATTCATAGGCTCCTGTGATCCCCTACTCAACCTCCCCACACGGCCAAATTCTGCACTTACTCTCCAGGAATTAGTCTGGTGAGTTCACCTGACCCTCCCCTGCCCCCCAATCCACCTTCCTCAACTTACCAGATCCAGCATAGGTCCCACATCCAGTGCTCTCTGCCTCGTATTGTCACTCCTACTTGCTCTGCAAATAACTTGTAGACTTCCACCAGAACTCACCATGCCTGAAGAGACAAACAAGCCCCTCCCATACCACATCCAACCTCTCTGCCCATCCAGATCCTTTACATCCTCTTGGGTCAAACCAGGTGAATCTGCCTGAGCTCTCCTCCACTCACCCTCCCTAATCGGCTATGTATAACTTCAGTACCATATACAATGCCTAGACCTAGTATGGCCACCTGTCTGCCCAGCAAGCAATATCTAAGCTTGTACCAGGACCTACACTGTCTGTACCCAACAGACAGCCCCCTACCTTATGACACATCCAGACTTTCCACCCAGCCAAATCTACTCCCATTCTCTAGGCTTGGACCATGGAACACACCCTGTATATCAGCCCAGTTCCTTCTATCTACCTGACTTCATTCCACCTATGCCATTTGCAAATTCTACTCTCAAATTACCTGCACATTCTATTTTCTGCCCCAACATGCTCCATTCATATCAAACTTAGAACTAATAAGAGAAGTCCACATGTTAACATCTCACGGCAAAAATACAAACAGTATGAATGATCACACCAGCATCTTCTTTCCAAAACATGCCAGTCCTATAGAAATGTTTGCCAATGAAAATTCCCTACATGAATCTCAGTGCAAGAAATTGAAAAGAACAACCATAAAATCCATAAAAAAAACAAGGAGTTTTAAGAAAACACAAAGAAACAACTCAATGAAATCAAGGAGAAAGAATTTAAGAAGAATAATTGTCTGAGTGATGCCCAAGAAAATACAAACTTAAGGTGGATAGAAATAACAAAGATAATCCAGGGCTTGAGTATGGGATTTGGTGAAGAGATAGAAACATTGAAGGGAACTCCTATTGAAATGAAGATGGAATTAAAAATTCAACAACTGGCCTGGCGTTGGTGGCACACGCCTTTAATCCCAGCACTCGGGAGGCAGAGGCAGGCAGATCTCTGTGAGTTCGAGGCCAGCCTGGGCTACCAAGTGAGCTCCAGGAAAGGCGCAAAGCTACACAGAGAAACCCTGTCTCGAAAAACAAACAAAAAAAAAATTCAACAACCTAAATAGAAAATTCAAAGATGAGTCTTATGAGTAAAATGGATCAAGTAGATGATAGAATATCAAGACTCAGAGATATAGGTTCTAGACCAAATAAGCAAGAGCACCACTTGAGACTGACCAAGTGTTCAAATGCCTGAACCTGTGGGGAAAAGTCCTTACTCAGACTGCTTCCTCCATTAACTGCAGAAAGTTGTAATGCTATCACAGACTCTAATGTTTGACATGGCTAAGATTTAATATTGACAGAATATAATATTATTGTTGAGAAAAGTTTTATAGTGCACTGAGAGTACTAGATATAAAAATGTAAAGAAGAGCTAGCTTCTCAAAGCCTACAGAATATAGAAATATTAACATGTAATTAAAACATGGTCATTTTCCTTGGTAATTTACAGCATATTTGTATTTTTTCAATTATATGTGGTTTACTTTGCATTTTTTTACAATGAATAAAAACAGAATTATAACTCATAATATACTATTGGATGTTTCTCTTATAATTATGCTTCTGGGTGGTATTCCTATGAACACTTATATTTTTGAATTATTATTTGATATTCTAGTCCATGAAGGAACATTTTCAAAACATGTTTCTGTTGGAATGCTCAAGCTAAAGAATACTTCTCTGGTGACATCCTGCTACCAGTTTTCCAGATGCAACACCCGCCTCTCTGCATGGGTCAAAATGGGCTCCATGTGCACACCTGCACGTCTCAAGTAAAAAAGTTCTGTTAATTATAGGTTGAAACTCTATGTAAGCATTTTTCTCACTGCAAGCATTTAAATCTATTTGCTCCAAAGGAAACTGGCTATCTCAAGGGGAAAATACATGCAGGGTGACAAGGACTCTGACTGTATTAAATGATAGCTATTATAGATCTAAATGTAGTTTAATGTTACTCTGTGCCCTCACATTTCAGAAACTTCTTGGGTCTTTTTAACTGTGTTTCTTGTTGCTTAAACTTTATGAGCTATAAAGGAATAGATTTCTTTTTGCTACCAGTAAGTATGTTTGTAACTGAGAACCTTGTGACAAAAGTCAGGTTAACAGGGGAAAATGCATAAGTATACTTAATATACATGTCATGTGACATAGTAGCCTTTAGAAGTGCAGACTCAGAGAAATAAAGAAATGACTTTCATGCTTAGGTTTGGTGACCAGTGAGTGGTCAGCTCTGGAGAAGCCTTGACAAGTAATTATGGAGAGTCCAGGAGAAACTTAGTCTAGCCTATTTTTTCCAGATTATATTATTCATCATAGTATTTTGAAAGATAAGATGTTTCTTTCTTCTAGGAACAGGGAAGATCCCTTTGAATGATGATCTAATGGCCTGCTTCTAGAGAGACAATATATGGCCTTCTTAAAGGTTTATAATCTGTTTCAAGGGAAAATAAGGGACCTTCCATCTGATATTTTCTCAGTGCTCCACAGTAACATGTTCTGAACTTCATCACATCTGAGCATCATGTACTGGCCATAGTTCACTATTTTAAGTTCTTTAGTGTGCCACAATTTTTCTATTGTCTCTCGTTAATTTCTTTAAGTTAAAACACCCTTCCAGATACCCACTTCCAGCACATTACCTAACATACAGTGACAATTGTGTCTTAGTTCCAGGAGCAACCTCTTTTCCTCTGTCATCATGTTTTCCAAACTCTATTTTTATCAGTTATTTTTCTGTTTCTGTGCATAGTTTAGAGATACAAATTGTGTTTCATAAGTTCAACTTTTTGTTACTAAAATGTCAGTTAAAAAACCATGTAGAATAAGATGAATGCTTGATACTACTAGGTCAATGAATTATTAATTATTTCATTCATCAACTCCAAAGCTCACATAATTTAGCAATTATACATCTCTGAAATGAGAGTGCTGCTTAACATTGGTAATAACACAGTAATTGGAATTTTTGATTTTTCTTAATTTTACCTAAATGTGATAGTCTTAAATGGCAGTAAATGATAATGAATGTTTTAAGTTTGGAATTATGTATTGTCTATTTTATTTTATATTTAATAATAGTGTGAAAATGTATTGATTATTAGTCATGAAGTAGTTTTGGTGAAAATGTCTCTACCCCATCTTTATTCTGAAAAAAATAATGACTATTTCATTTAGTCTGCCTTCCAATAGTATCAACTTAATCAAAGTTATACAAATAGATTGATAACATGAATTATCAGCAAATATAACCAGGAAATCTTGCATCTTGAGACAGGAAATCAAGCTGATTTTAGCAAGCTGAATTTTCAATTTCCTAGAGTCCTTATCAGTAAATATTATTTTCTCTCACACGTAATCAAAGCTGGAAATACTACTCTGTAGTAAAACAATTGAAATAAAGTCTCTATGATGTGTTTATTCATTTAAAGACTCAATTGCTAAACACCATAAAGAATTGTCCTAAGTAATAAGGCTCTGGCCATGACACTCAGGCAATGTTGAAAGGAACACACCATTTCACAGTGTATTTTAAACTACTACTTTAATTTTTAATGTGTGTTTACGCATATATTTATATGCACGTGGAATCATACTAGCCTACAAAGATTCAGAATATATCATTGTATCTAAAATTACTACTATGGACTTCTTTTGAAGCCAAAATCTGTTTTTAGCAGCAATGAGACATGGGGCATTGTCCTGAGATGCGCACTCCCAGAGCTTAGTGGACAGGAAGGACTAGGCTACTTGTTCTGAGTTCTTACTGTCAAGGGGCATTTTATCCAATGGTATGAAGGTTTTCCTAAAGAGTAATAGTCCATGTAATCAACTCCAGAGCTGTCTCTGAAATAAAGGTCTGTTGATATGGCATAGGGCTCCCACACTCTGACTTCCATTGTATTTATTAGCCTTCTGCACAGTAAGCTTCTTGAGAGATGTTTCATGATGGAAATCACATCTAGATATTCTAGAATAATTTAGAACTCAACTACAGTGCTTTCACTCCATTGTTTTTTTTTTAATCTGCTGCACATGTATGAGCAATATAGTTAGATGACAAAATACAACTTTATACTTTTCTTCACTGTTCAGTAAGTAAACCGAAGTTCCAGGATTTGCCCTTGCTTGAGTTCATGAATAAATGGCCATTTTATTCATCTCTATTCTCTCTTCTTTCCTAATATTACACATATAGCATATAGAAGTGTAGTTGAAGTTTTCCTGTGTCCCGGCCTCCTGGCAGTTGGGTCAAATCTCTCCCACTCGCATCCCCCAAGTAAACACACAGAGATTTATTACTTATAAACTGTATAGCTGTAGCAGGCTTCTTGCTATCTGTTCTTATATCTTAAATTAACCCATTTCTATAAATCTATACCTTGCCACATGGCTCATGGCTTACCGGTATCTTACAGCATGCTTCTCCTCGTGGTGGCTGGCAGTGTCTCCCTGCCTCAGCCTTCCACCTCCCAGAATTCTCCTCTCTCCTTATCCTGCCTACACTATACTTCCTGCCTGGCTACTGGCCAATCAGCGTTTATTTATCAATCAATCAGAGCAACACATTCACAGCATCCCCAGCATAGAAGGAATCCTTTGCTAGGTCTTTTTCTGAGGGGAAGACCAGAGGTAAATTCAATTTGATCAGGATAATATATGATTCTGCAGGTGTATAGGTACAAAATTACCAGTGCAGGCATATGTACATATGTGTGTGTGTGCAGGTTGATATATTTTGAGCTTTAATTTGATCATTTTAGGTTTCAAGTACATATGATGAAAGGACTCCATGCATTTGACCAATATGAGTAAAATGAAACATTTCAAACAGGACTAGTTATAAATACAATCTCATGATATAACAGAATTTAAGTGATGATGATGTCTTGGATAAGCAATATTTATTATTACTAAATTCACCTTGCAAGCAATGCTTAAGGTAATTCTGAAAAAGAAACAAAAGGACAATAATTACTTACATGAAAGCATTCAGAAACATGGTATTTACTACCGAGCACACAGTCAAACCCAGAACACTCCATAATTATTCATTTAACCATACTCTGTATTTCAAACTCTGTGTGTGACATACATTTTTATGACATCATATATGTTCCCAACATGATAGCAAAATATCAAAAAGTAAAAACCATCATAATTATAAGGTATTAGAGAAACTTTTACTATAAAATGCAATAATATGTAGAATATAATTTATAATGGGGAGTCTGAAAGATTAGAGATTTTTTTAAAACCAAGTTAGGCTGTTATCATTTAAAAGTCCTTTATTTTGGAATATATTTTCAAGTGAAGTTCATGTTTGCTATAAAGTAAATGATACTCGGATTATAAAGAGCAATGAATCAAAACATCACGACAGGAAATAAAGTAATTACAAAGATATAAAAAGAGGAAGACGTATAAATAGTATGTAAAAACAGTCAGAAAGCAATAAACTAGTAAATCTTGTTCAATAATTCTATTAATAAAAACTGATAATATTTTCATATGAAAAGATACACAGTGTTTAGGTAGAAATACAAAACAAAATACAAAATTCAATTTTAGAATGTCCACAATGTGTCAACCACAATCTCAAGGACACCTGTAGGCTGAAAGTAAAGGGGTGGATGACACTTTTCTGTGAAAATTGAAGATAAGAGCAAGAATGTTATTCTTACATCAACTACAATAAGTATCAGGTGGAAATTTTCCACAAGAGACAAATGTGATCATTATTTTATGATAAAATATTCTCAACCTGAAGATATGACTCAATGATTAAAGGTCCACAGTACTCTTCCATAGGACCTGAGTTTGGTTCCCAGTCTCAGAGATCTAATGCCTTTGGCTTCCTTGGGTACCCTCACTCACCTGCACAGATCCTCACAAAACAACGCATGCAAACACATAATTAAAAATAACAAAACTATACATTTAAAAATTTTAAAGCAAACACAAATTTCAGCAAGCATCAAAAGAAATCTAATGTAAGAGACCACTCTTCTGCTCATCTGTGCATTCTCCACTGGTGTGTTTTAAGTGGATTTTCAATCACTGCAGAAACTATTAAGAGAAAACTTAGGAAATGCCTCTTAGCACTTTCATCAACAAAAATTCATGTATTATATACCGAAAGGCATGCATGAGCCTATGGATCATAGACAGCAAGGTAGTATGTTATAAACATAATGCTGAATTAAAAATAACATCTACATCAGTACCAAAACATTTTGTTTTGAATAAATATCTCTGCTCTATAAAAGTTTAATCCATCATTTAGAAATATATATGTATCCAACATCAAAGCATCTAAACATATAAAGTAAATATTAATGAATATAAATATGTAACAATGCAGTAGCAGAAGAGTTCTTCAGTGCTTCCTTTAAACAATACACACATCAAACTAGCAGAGTACTAGGGAGTAATTCCTGGAAATAAATTTGATTTTGGACTAAATAAATGTCATATACAGAATGTTCTTTAGAATAACATCAGAATACACATTCTTCTGTAGGAGAATGTCCGAAGACAAAGTTGGAAGTGGAGGTGTGTTTGAGAGGAGTTGGAAGGGAGTAATAAATAGGAGCAAATTCCACTGTATGAAATTCTCAAAGAATGAATTTTAAAAATCATTAAAAACAAAACCTGTAAGATATGGAAAAATCAGTTCCCTAAAGGAAAAGTCATAGCAATGAATGTCTATAATAAAATAGATCTTATCAATGATACCTTAACTGTATGTCTCACAATCCTAGAAAGAAAAAAAAGAAATTAAACCCAAAGTTAATTGAAGGAAGGAAATAACATGAATCAGAATATACATAAATCAATAAAAAATTGAAAAAATCATTTTAAATCAATACAGTTCCTTTAGAAAGTTAAGAAAATCAACGATTTTAGTCACACTAAAAATGATTGAAATAGTATAAATATTTCTAATTGTAAATGACAGTGTAGACATTACAGCAGATATTTTTAGAGATAAGAGTTCTTAAGAAATGACTCTAAAAATAATTGACTATAAAATATTATGTGCTACCAAATTTGATAATCTTAAGAAAATGGGGCATCAGGAGTTCAAGTTCCATCTCTACTACAAAGCAAATTTGAAACCAGCTTGGGCTATTGTGAGACTTTGTCTCAAAAACTTAAAAAAAAGACAAAACAAAATAACAAAAACAGAAGAGAGCACAAATAAACAAAAGTTTCACGGCTTTTCCTGAGGAAACAGAGTTCTATTCACTCTGAAAAGGGAGATCACCCCAAAGACCAAAGAAAAGATCCTATTCAAGTATTGCATGGTGAACAATGGACTTATTGAGGTTGCTTATAGTATCATGTGTATGACTGAGAAGCAATACCGTTTCCTAAAATGCCCTAGACAATATCAGTGTAAGAGCCCTAATCCCCAGTCTATCTTCTATTTATTTTTTATGGATAGGCAAAAGGGGAGCAGAGACACCTCATAAAGATTTTATAAAGCCTTATGACAAACTTGAGTTTAGTAAGCCTCAAAAGACCCATGAGTCACATAAACCTCATAAGACACTTCTCCCTATGTGAAGGAATATTAATGGTGACATCTCTGGTAGATGGTTATTGCTGCTTGTATTCAAGACGGCAATTATCATATGCAGCTGAAAAGAAATCTACACAACAAGCACGTAGATTGGAGGAATTCTTATGATTAAAAACCGGCCAAGATCCTAGCATGGATGAGGGAAGGACAAACCAAGTATCACCCCTCCCTAAGGAGCTATTGGCTGGGAGAAGGAGTCAGGTTTCTTCAGGGATGCAAGCCCGAGGATACCCATGTTCCAACTAATGGCCCCACAGCCACACACAAATTTGAAGCACTAAATGAACGCAGTAGATATAAACAAACGAACAAAGCTCTCCCAGCAGACACTAGCAGCTGCCTTTAGTTCTCTGTCCGTGTGTAGGACCTCATGAAGTTCTCCACCTTACACATTAGTTAGCATGTCCAGTGATATTGCCATTGTTCCACTCACACTCACATCTACAGCCAATTCTAGGAGAAACTATTTCACAGAATACTTCCTGATATTCTGCTTCCTATGATTTTTTTCCTGCCTGTGCAGTATTCTCTGAGCCGTAGATCCTGGGAAGGGCTGGAGGGAAGAAAGAGAGGGTGGAAACTAATGTAATTTTATTTCTATTAAAACATATTTTTTAAAAAAGAAAAAAAAACAAGCTCAGTGACTATTACAGTAGAAAAAACAGAGCATGTGGTTGGAAGGGAAATGTGTTAGGGAATAGGAGAGCAATTGGAAGGGAGGGAACGAAGTGGTGTTGATCAAAACACATTATATGTACCTATGACTATTACAATATTTTTGAGGTTCATCTACTTATAGCACTATGTAGCTTCAGCAGAATCCCATGGCTGCTAACTTTTTTGTAAATCACTGAAAAAACTAATGCAGGAAATAGTGATAGTGAGAAGCACTTACTACGATAAACAAGTCCTGCGTAAGCATATCTATATGGCAAGGCTGTTTCTGTATTAGCCACTTTTCTGTTGCTGTGATAACACACTCTGAGCAAGGCAACGTACAGAAGAAAGAGTTTATTTGGATTTATGGCCCCAGAGGGTCAGAGTCCACAATAGTAAAACAGCAAGTGGCCGGCACGGTAGCTGCAACAAGATGAGAGCTCACATCTTCAACTGCAAGCACAGTGTAGAGAGAGTGAATTGAAAGTTTTTAAACTCTCCAAGTCTGCTTCTAGTGGCATACTTTCTTCAACAAAGCCCCAACTCCTCAAACAGCGCCACCACCTAGGGACCGAGTGTTCGTATGCCTGAGACTACGGGGGACATGCCCCATTCAAACCACCAGTTTCCTTCACTGTTTCAGAAAACCTTTAAAAGACTAGGCAGCTCACAATTCCAGTAAGACTTTCACTTGAGTAAACACAAAAAATACTTACCTAAAGTACTGACAATTGACTTGCTCAGCCAGTTATATGATTCAGTTATAGTAAGAACTGTATAATATCCTTGCAGTATACAATGACTACTGGATTTTATTATTTGCTACCAGTGTGGAGAGGTAAGGATTCAAGGGAACCTTAGTCCCATGCTTCAAAGAGCATCAATGCTGCTTTGGTGGTCATGCTTCTTCATCAAATACTGTTCTTAGGAAGGAATTAGTTCCAGGGTCTATGAAATTTTGGAGAAAGCTACTAAAATGCCTCTCTGTTTTTAATTAAGAGGAACATATTTCTTGGTCATGGTGAGTCTATTTAGGCATAAAATTACAATCATTTTGATATTAAATTCTCATTACTGTATTTTCCCTGTGTGGTTTTTTTTTTATGTATATTTATGAAATGCTTGCTGCATATAATATTTCCTTAATTGTTTTCCCTTTTCTCTGCTTTTGCTTATTGCTACCACATTCCTCCATTCCAGCCTCAGCTCTGTTCTCTTACAAGTCTGAACCAAAAACAAAGGCAAAGAAACGTGCAAACATCATTTTCCCATTGGTTTTTTAAGTGTTAAAAAGAAAGAAACTAAACTGAGAGCTGGTTTTGGTTTTGAAATCGTCATTTCCAGGTTCTGAGAGTTCAGCTCAGGTGTCTCAAGCCTGCTATGACAACAAAAAAGGTCTCTGCAAGGCTTGCACGCTGAGAAATCATTCTGTGGATTCCGCTGCATCACTACTTGGCTAAATTTAGGCAGTGAGAATAATGAAGTCAGGGGCATACACCAACCCAATCTGTAGATTTCAGTGAGTACCTGGAGGTGAGAATAACTGCTAAGGACCCGCGTAAGTGCTTCAGATGAACCTGTGAGCATGTCAGGCCAGTCACCTAACAGCGTCCTGAGAACTCACTTTTTTTTTTACGCAATGCCCCTGAACTTTTCTGCTCTCTGCCTTCTGAAAAAGCCAACATACACAACTCCAGACAATGCAGCCTTAAAGGAGTCATGCTGGCTTCAGTTTCTCTTTCAAGTGTAGCTTGTGAACCAAGTCAGTCCGCAAAAACCACGGTAGTTCTCACTAGGATGGTACTGCAAGGTCAACTCTGCACCGGAGACGTGAGGAAAAGATAAGAACGTTTGACTTCAAACTCCCGGCGATTTTCATTAAAAGATAAATCTACTTCAATCTATTTTGAGTCTGGGTTTCTATAACATAATAATAAGGGACAGTGTGAAAAAGACTTCTTTTCATATACCACATTTTTCTTACTGCTAGTTCTCGACTGTAGATGCATTTAGCAAATCTAAAGGTAATTGGGAAGTGTGTCGCATACAGTAGCTAGCAGCTAGCTGAAATACTGTTCAATCGGATTAGAAAATTCAAGACCTTATTCTAACAGAGAGAGCTTTTTTGATCACTGTGAGAACGCAGCTGAGGTCAACACACTCTCCATCTCGTCCCTTCATGTGAAGCTACAGCATGATGAAAGGTTGCCATGTATGAAAATGCAGTGAGCATCAGAACGTCATCAACCATAAACCTCAGAGCATCGGAGACTTGTATCTTCAACTGGTGAGTTCAGAGAGGAAACTGGCTTCAACAGGTTATGAGAGAGCACACTGCTGAGTCATGCCTTAGGGATGGAGTGATTCTGTTCCCAGAAAGCTTTTATCATTATCACATCACTAGGTAAAAAGATTCAGTCCCATGCTCAGGAAATGACTACCCTAGAAAGCCCAACCATTAGCTGATATGTTTCCTGAGACTCCAGAAGCTAATATTTTCTCAACACTTAGAAAGATTTAATATATAGGTAATGTGAATTGTGATTAAAATCAATGTGTGATGAGACACTGAATTCCTCAAAAGAAATATTTATTGTAATAATGATATCAAAGCACTAAAATATTAATACCTTCAAAGAGAGGGATTAATATTTTGTTTCAAGTGAAATGGACTTATCTACTTTGCTGTTTCCATCTCATTCAACTTAATATTCCGCTAGTTTACGCGGTTCTTAATTATTTCTTCTTATATTTCTTACTCTGTCTTCACTAAACTGTCTAGATTGAAAAAGACTGTTATAGATCTATTTATTCAATTATTTCTAAGTGTCAAATAATAAATCAATCATAAGCTTATTAGTTTTAATACTATGTATTATCAATGATTGGCATTAGCAGAGAGATCTGTTGCCAGAAACTTAACCCTATACCTATAGCCCAATTCACAATGCAAGAGTGAAAATGTTATTCACTGGCCACAGCAGAGAGCCAAGCTACTGCCAGAGAACACTGGCAGGCTAGGACAGACTACACTGAATTGGAAAATAAAATCAAACTTACATTTCTTTTTTAAGATGCAGAAATCTGTCTTTGGGATCAGAAAACGTTTTAGGTTAGAGATGTTTATTCAGCTTTCATTGAACTTTATTTTGAACCTAGGGAGTGACATGTACCTGCAGAGTATACTGTACAAGGCATTCAATACAGGTAAATGTTCTCTCCCTCATCCCCACACACTGCACATTCTCCATGAACAGTCTCTTGCCTTTTACTAAAGGATGATTTTTTTTAGCCAAAACTAGTCTCTTCACTTCGAAATCCTATATGTGGCGAATGTCACCAACCTAATTCTAAACACTTTCCATGTCTCTTCTTTTGTCTCTCATTTAATACTCTCTATCTTAACAAATGCTGTCTTCATCTACTTAGTTACTCAGACCAAGGTTGAGTTCCGTCACCTGTAAACTAGCAAATATCATCCATTAGAGTTCTAAACCACTTTTTTGAGAAAGTTATTTCAGCACGATGATCACGATAAATCTAAATGTTCACCCATATACCCCAAGAACTTTCATGTACATTTCCCTTAAACCTGCTAATCTATTGTAACAGAGGCAGTTTCAAAGACTTGGCTGATTACACCTAGCCTTTGTGTTTAATACAATCAACCTTCTCATGAACTCAGGACCCCCTAACTTGCCTTGCCGAACTTTTTGTGTGTGTGTTTGTGTGTGTGTGACCTAAAGTGTCAGTCTCATCTCAGTGTTTTCTCTGGCTTGCAGATTTACTCCTAAATTCTTAATATTTAGTTATTAGTCACAACCAAGTCCCAATCCATATATTTATCCTCTTTCGATGGCCCTACTCAAATCTCTGTGTGTCAGCATACTCTTAGTCATGACTCAAAATTCACCAGAAATAGCACTGTCCTTGTAATATTTTTCATTCCTTCCGAGAATATTCTACAAATAGTATTTTTGAGCCAGATAATAGACAGTTGACAAACACAAAACATTTATTTTTGTGTGAAAAATCATACACAAATCAAGCTTTTAAACTACTAATTTTTAAGAGGATAAAAGAACACAATTTGAGCTGGAGAGGTGGCTCAGAGGTTAGGCGCCCGGCCTGTCGTCACAGAGGTAGCGAGTTCGGTTCCCGTGAGTGCCATGTGTGAATGAATGACGTCATTCATGAATGAATCAATCGTTGATGGATCGATCAATCGATCGATCGATCAGAGAAAAAAAAAAGTTTAAAAGGCTGGGCGGTGGTGGCGCAGGCCTTTAATCCCAGCACTGGGGAGGCAGAGCCAGGTGGATCTCTGTGAGTTCGAGGCCAGCCTGGGCTACCAAGTGAGTTCCAGGAAAGGCGCAAAGCTACATAGAGAAACCCTGTCTCAAAAAACCAAAATAAAAACAACAGCAAAAAAAAAGAACACAATTATTTTCAACAGCTGCAAGGTGACAATGCCTTGTGTGTAGCTCTACCTGCATATGGTTCTCTGTAACAAACCTGCGGCGGCGTCCAGGAGCACAAACGTTCACTACGGAGGAGTCTGTGGCGTTTTAAGGAAAAGTGAAGCAGTTACTCAAAGAAGGACCTTTGACTGTCACAGTGGCAATAGCTCATACAACTGTGTTCACACTAAGTCCTCACTACAAGCTATCCCAAGGACCATAAAATTGATAGTAGTGGGCTTAGCTAGAATCAGGAATCACTAAGAGAGGAGATGTGATATAGGAACTTCAAGGTTGTGGAAACTGCTAGATGGCAGACAGTAAAGAGAAATTCTAGCTGTTATTCACTGGGAATCTAGACAGGGCCAGTCCTGGGAAGGCTTTTTTTGATACCTGGTCTCTAAAGAAACTCATTTCCTGTGCCTGCCTTTAGGTGTTTTGAGGTAGAGACTGGCTCTAAATGTATAAAGACTTATTTATTTTTATCTTTTTTTTTTTTTTTGGCCATGATTGAGTCTTTCTTTCCTATAAGACTGGCATGGTAATAGGAAGGAAATCACTGATGTGATGGGAACCAGTGGACAAGAATCCAGTCATTTCCTGCACCTATCCTGACACTCACAAGCATCAGCAATATCTTCCGAGCTACTTCCCTCCCAGCAACAGCAACAGAATAAAGTATGAAAGAAAGTTAGAGACATTAAGACTACGTATAAATGTCATAATCAACACAGCCGTGGTCTGCTCTAACACTCCTCTACTGACTCCTCTAACACTGTCTACACAACTCTGACTGCTTTGTATGCTCTGATTGTGTTTGCTGTGTAATGACAACTGGTGAAGCGTGGATGACTCAGCTGTTATAAGTACTGAACTTCCAGGCAGGTTTGCAGTCCCACAATCTGAGCTATACCAAGTACTCTAGCTAGACTTAGTGGTCTCCTCTTCTGTTACACATATTGATTGATCTGTTCCCTCCAAACTATACATACACAAGGGGATGGGGAAAAAGAGTACCAGTAGGTAATCTTACCTTTTCACAATTCTTTTTCAAGCTTAAGAAAGGTAGCTTTTCAAAAACATTTGAGCCATTGAACTCCCTCTTTTTTATTCACGAGAAAACCTCTTATCCCACAATTACTGACTGACATGTGTCTATTTGTTTCTGAATCTAGTGTGTGAATTTCTATGATGTGTACTGTTAAACATGCCATCCATTTTAAACTTTGTATGATATGTTAAAGAGTACTAAAAACTGATGCTGTGGATATCACTCTGTATAAATAAAATGCTGACTGGCCAGTAGCCAGGCAGGAAGTATAGGCAGGACAAGAAGAGAAGAAAATTCTGGGAAGTGGAAGGCTGAGGCAGAGAGACGCTGCCAGCTGCCATGAAGATGTAAGATACCAGTAAGCCACAAGCCATGTGGCAAGGTATAGATGAATAGAAATGGGTTAATTTAAGATATAAGAGTAGATAGCAAGAAGCCTGCCATGGCCATACAGTTTATAAGTAATATAAGTCTCTATGTTTACTCGGTTGGGTCTGAGCGGCTGCGGGACTGGTGGGTGAAAGAGATTTGTTCTGATCATGGGCCAGGCAGGACTGGAGAAAACTTCAGCTACAAACTGACTGTACCTCTAAATATTTTATGTAAATTTTTCTTTGGAAGGATTTGTTTGTATCTCCTTAACCTGCATTATATTATAAACAACTAAACGTTTACTTTTGCAAAGTTCCCATAACTGAATTTATGGATTTCTGTGTCTGAACAGCATTATTAATAGTGTTAGAATAAAAAGTAGGACGTACCATCAGATTATTATTAATAAATAGTAACATCTAGTATCTTGTGTGTTTTATATTGAAAGTAACTGATGTTAAGCCTGATATATCAGCACTGTATTCCTTGATCCTAGACTACAGTACAGAATTGAGTGAATAAAGCAGTGGTCTCTGATGAAAGGTATTCATAATTCCAATGGGAAAGAATGAAGCACAAGATTATTGCCATGAGAGTAATAGTGTGTTAAGAGGCAAGACTGAACATGGGAGGGGATGGTGCTATAGATAAAGGTACATTTTTAGCTACACTGATCTGATTCTGAGATATTACCAGTTAAGAAAGAAACTTAAGATATATCCATTCTTACCTTTTCCTCTCCCTTCCTTTCCTCCCACCTCTTCCCTCTCTCCTTTCTTTCCTTCCTCCCTCCTTTCCTCCCTTCCTTCCCATACCCATTGCCTGTCAAATGGGTATAACCAAGCATATACGCTCACCATTATGCTGCTACTTTAGAAACTAAAAGTTGAGGGAAAGTGGTGGTCACAGAAGAGTGTAAACCAAAATTCAATTGTATCTTAGAATTTCAAAAAGAACAGAATTTCATATAAATAAATAGAGCAAAAATGAAGATACACTCTAATTACAGTCATGACAGTTGAGTGGAGAAAAATACATGAGGAAAATAGGAAACTATTTGTTAATGCGAGGAAAGGCAGGACAGCTTTGGTTAATCACTAGTGGCGAGTGGGTTGCCATGACTTTGTGGGTGAAGAAAAATAAAGTCTGTGGTTTTGTTTTGGAAACTGTGTGCAGACTGTGTTAAATGAGTCAGTAAATGCAAAAAAAAATCGATAATTTACTGGTATGATAGCTTGAATGGCTGTAACTATGTGACATTACGTAGGACTATAGTCAGTGTAATACATCAATATATTCATTCATTTTCCGTCAAGTGACTTAGGCTATTCCAGGATTGAAATTTTTAAAGCAAATTCATCTAAGGAGATATATTATTCAGCCACAACTGATGTGAAGAAATTAGAGGCTAAAATCGTACATCATGTAAGTAGATGGTAGGGAGCTAAAATTTTTATTTGAGGACATAGGGACATTTGATGTTAAAAAAATAATGGGGAGAATAGAATTGGTTTTCTTTGGAGAATGAAGTAGACACTGGTAGATTAACTACCTGCCAGTACTTAGAAGGAAAGAGTAAATGAATAAGTGATGTCTTCAATTTAACAGAAAGAATTCAAATTGTGTGAGCATGTGGAAAGTAGGAAGATGAATGAATGCATCAGGGAGAATGGAGTCTGGCAGTTGCCTGTGTGTATGCAACAGACTTGTAAAGCAGAGCAGAGAAAGAGAGCAAAAGAGGTAGAAGTCAGTGGAAAAGCTAAGAAATGTAACTTCATGGATACTGAAGTCACAGTTCAGAAGACAGAGGCAGGGAAAAGGACTTTGGAGGAAACAAAGAGGAACCTGTACATTCGCTTGAAGAATTAGACATTTATTTCCATTCTGGAGACAATGGTGTTTTGAGTCAGTTTGCCAAGAATTTATAAAGTGTCTATATATTTATCATAGATATATTGTTTGTTATCACAGGAATCCATGAGTTTTCTAATGATGTTTCTTATACAGGTTATATCTAATACCGAAAATGTTCTTTTTTGATGCTGATCCTTATGATATATAAAAAAATGTTAATACTATTTATATTAGTTGTAGATATGCTTTTCTAAATTTTTACCTACAAAATTATATATATGTTATAAAGTCAATAAAATGTCAAATGACTTACCTTATTGAGCACTTCTTAAGTCACAATGTGTCATAAAGCTTGTTTTACGATGTATGTACATAAACGATGCCTTTATAGGGAAATGTTGAAAGCTGTTATTAGGAACTTATTTGAATTTACACTACCAGAAGCTTAAATAACTATATATATGTATATGATATATTATATTATAGTAATATATTATATATGGTTGGCTAATCAGGCATATTAAATTTTTAAAGATATGGGGTAAAAGCCGTATCATAGAATTGTGATGAAAAAGTCTTTCATTTCTTTACTTTTACCATTTTTTTCTTCAAGGGAAAACAAAATCTAAAAAGGATATGGTATGAATCAAACTAAGCTGTAGAATGAGCTAATTTTTTTAGCACATTTTCTTTTTACATTTTACAGAAGTAATTATTTCATATTAATTGGCATATTTTCCTCATCTTGAGCTTATTATTGGAATTATTATTAACTGATGAAACTTGCAGAACTCATTCCAGCCTGGGAGATTTTGAGATAGTTTAGAATAAGCTCAATTTAAAAGGACATCTATTTGAACTTGAAGAATGTTTTCAGTGTTAGGATTATTGCTTCCTATGTTTTTGTAGTCAAATTCCATGTCAGTGCTTTGTCATCCTTTGGATTCTCCTCACAATGTTCCTCCGCAGATCCCAGTGAACACGGATGAGTGATTTTACTGTTTTATTGTATAAATGACTAGATGTGAAAGTAAATTCATGCTAAGAGATGGCTTGAGTCCAGGATTCAATGATCATAATTCCTTTGTTTCCAAACATTGGTGACATTTAGATCAACCAATAATGTGTAATACGATTGTTGAAAAACCAAACATTTTAATAATGCAGTTTTAGAAGATCTTTACCATATACACATTGTCTTAGTCAGGGTTGCCATTGCTATGAAGAGACACCATATCTACGGCAATCTTTTAAAGGAAAACATTTTATTGTGGGGCTTACAGTTTAGTCCATTATTGTCATGTTGGGAAGCAAGGCAGCAGGCAGATGTGATAGAGAAGAAACTGAGAGTTCTTACATCTTGACTCTCAGGCAACTGGAAGTGGTCTGCCTCACTGGGCACGGCTTGAGCATGTGTGAGACCTCAAAGCCTTCCTCAGTGACACAGGTCCTCCAACACAATCACACCTACTCTAACAAGGCCACACCTCCTAATAGTGCTGCTTCCTTTGGAGGCCATTTTCTTTCAAACCACCACATACATCACAGGACTTTTTTCTTTTTTTTTTTTAAAAAAAATTCAGTTTAGTTTTTGAGACATGTGCTTTCTTTACAACCTTGGCTGGCTTGGAACTTTCTATAAAGACCATATTTGCCTAGAATTCAAAGAAATTTGCTTGCCTCTTGAGTTCTGGGATTAAAGTCATGTACCTCCACACCCAACTCTTATTTACTTCATTTCTCTAAAATGCAATATGTTTTATTTCCCATCTTAATGCTCTCCTTACTACATATTTCCCTTGGAAACAGCTGCTATGATCACCTCTCATGCACCACCACATATGTCTTCTAAAGTTCATCTATTTGTTCCCTATATATTATTCTTCCAAAACTTGCCCACCTATCATGACTACTTTCTAAGAAACAATATAGTAGAATGTGACATTAGCATTTCTTCTTGAATATCCCACTTGTACTAATAAAGTATTCAAATAACAATTTCTAACATTTTCTTGCTTGGAAAACATATCTCACCATTGTGGTATAAATTGCTATTCAATAGCAGAATTCACAACTAGAATGTGACACTTTAGAAGTCTCTACTTTGTGTTGATTTCAATTTCTCCATTCTTCCCTATCCTTAGAATGACAAGCTGGTAGTATCTTACCTATAAGCTACAAGAACAGACATGAAAGATTCAATCTGGTTCATCAGGAGAGCACTTGGAACTTCTGTGTTGGGGTTAGTGTGGTTCAGAGTTGGGCTGATGATCGTTCTGTGTGAGTTTCCAGTTTTTCAGCTGTGTGTACTTCATATCCTTTAAAATGTTAGGGATGTAAAGTGTAAGAGAAATGAGAAGAAACTGTATTTCACACAAATTAGCCCTAATCAATGTCCAGAAGCAGAACTAACATAAGAGAATCTTAGAAAGTTGTGGACATATCTGAAAATGATACAGTCATATGTGGTCGTAAATTGAATGCGCGTACTAAGACATGTCTTCTAGTCTAACTTCAGGGAAGCTTGCGTTGATGGTGTGGGCCTCAGAATTGCTCCAGGTATCAGTGACCTGATGAGAATGCAGAAGAAAATGGCCCTTCCCTGGCCACACTGCCTTTCCTTGGTTAAAATTGACTTGCCAGATCACTTCGGGAGTCATTTAATTTCATCCTGATCAAATTTCACAGGTCTGCGATTCAAATTATTCCACGTTGTCGGCTGCAAGACTTCATCAGGAATGAATTTGTTCTGCTTGGAGTCCTTAGTCAGCATTCGAGCAAGACCTCAGTGATTAGCCAAATCAAAACCTTTCAGCGCAGCCGCTGCCTGCCACATTCACGCAGAATCTCCTCAGCCGACTCTTCAAACAAAACATTATCCTCTCTTTAATCAAGGGCCAAAACGCATCGTTTTGTTTCTTCCTCCGATAAATAGTTGAAGTCTGAGCAGAACGAAGAATGTGGAGAAGCCGGGGACAGTCAGCTCTTCCCGCCCAGATGAGTGTGGCATTGCTCCAGTACCATTCATTCTCAGGTCCTCTGGGTCCTCTCAGCATAGCTTTGACCTCAGTGGGAGAGAAAAGAGATCCTAGGGACTCTTTCAGAGGAGAGAAGTGGAACCCAGATGACTCATTGCTCCGCGGTATTCTGAAAAGGAGCCCGCCATGGAAGTCTCCTGAGGAAACAGGCAACTTCTCCAAAAAGTAGTCAGATGCCACATTAGGTTAATTGTCCAACAAGTTGCCAGCTACTATTAGCTTCTGGGGCCTTTAGAAGCTGCAACTTCCCTCCCTATGCCAGTCACTGGACTCTTCCTCTAGGCCTTGAGAAAGATTTGGAATAGCTATCTTGCTATTTCCTTATATATAGTTGTTTGTTTAAACTCATTGACTGGCATCTCTCCTAGCTTAAGCATGCATACAAGTAGGAAACTCTGATTTCTTGTTTCATGGATGGTTAAGTGTTTATTGTTGTCATTTGCTGGTCCACTAAGCTTTTTGATGAGTTTAGACAGTAAGCAAATACCTCCGCTTTGCAGCTGAGTAAGTTGGCTGGTGTGGAGCAGGGCAGGATGGGAGAGTGTTCGGATGTCTGGTATGTTTGTTAATGCTATTGTGAAGCTTATGTCTGCTTCAAAAATAGCGACTAATTGCAACATCTGACAAGTCCTTCAAGATTGCCTTAGAATATGTTATTGCCAGTTCCTCTACCCATCCCTAAGCAAGCTGTGATTCACTAATATTCCAAATATATTTTGATGAAAAAAAAATCACATGACAGGTCTACTCACAGCTGACAAATGCCTTACTAAGCATTTGCATTCTAAGCTCGATTCTTTTCATGATAATTAGATATCTGTTTGCTAGATGTCCAAGGCAATGTCCACTCCAGCAAACAATGGTGACAATAGTTGAATATATGCTATTTCATAATCATTCTCATTTAATCTATTTAAACATAGAGGCTATTTAAAACTGTATTTTATTGAGGAAGTGAAATACAAAGCAATAGAACATAACTACCAAGAATGCAATACTATTAGCAAAACTACCCTCTCCTGTTATTTCCATTTGTTTTGATTTCATAAAAAAATTTTTTAAGAAGTTCATACATGAGTATAAACTTCTATTCCTCTCATGTCCCCTACCCTAAAAAAATTATGATCTCTTCTTCTATAATTAGAATTCACACACACACACACACACACACACACACACACCATTTAATCTTACTTTCATTTACACGTGTCTAGGGCTGACCACTTGGGATTTAATACCTACTGTTGGTGGCGGTTTTGGCTCTTTTGGTGGGGGGGGGGGGCACCACCCAGCTTCCAAATAAATCACACACGGGGGCTTATTCTTAATTATAAATGCCCAGCCTTAGCTTGGATTGTTTCTAGCCAGTTTTTCTTAAATTATCCCGTCTACCTTTTGCCTCTGGGCTTTTCCCATTCTCTTACTTCTGTAAATCTTACTCTTACTCTGTGGCTTGCTGTGTAGCTGAGTGGCTGGCCCCTGGAGTCCTCCTCCTTCTTTGACTACTTCTTTCTTCTCCTCCTCTCGGATTTCTCCTTCTATTTATTCTCTCTTTCTGCCAGCTCTGCCTATCCTTTCTCCTGCCTTGCTATTGGCCATTCAGTTCTTCATTAGACCATCAGGGGTTTTAGACAGGCACAGTAACACAGTTTCACAGAGTTAAACAAATTCAACTTTATAACACACCTTAAAATAATGTTCTATAACAACCTACTAGGAGCTTCTACCTGGAGAAGACTGGTTCCATCTCTCTAAGCAGACAGTGACTGCCTGTAACTTTTTACCTAGTGGTTCAGGCCTTGTGAAATTTCCCCTGTCACATTGGCATCTCAATTGGTGTTATTGAGAAGGACTTGTTTAGGCAACCACAGTTTTCAGATTACATGGGCCCAACATCCCTGTTATGTTTAGAAGATACAATCTAGCAGCAAGTATCCTGATCCTTTGGAATTTACAATCTTTCTGTATAACACACACACACACACACACACACACACACACACACACACACATACATGCACATTTAGTTTAAATGGGGTTGGGTTGCATGAGGTGATAATGCTCTACCAACAGCCATAGATTATGGAACAAAAATCCTGGTGCCAGGCATGGGGCACCTCCTTTCAAGTTTTTAGGGGAATCCAAATGACCCTCAAAGGAATATTGACTGTTGTCATTGCCCCTAATTGTCTCCCTGAACTTGAAGGTAAGAGTATATTGTGAAGATGCTATACACTTTGGACACATAACTTGAGAGGACTCAAGCTGGAACAGACCTGGAATCCTCCTCCCTAGGGACTAGATCCCAAGATACCATGCAAGCTGCTTAAGGGAGGGGGTAATAAATATTCTTATATAGCTGTAAAGCCTGATAACCACAACAATGATTGGCTCAGCAAAGTATCTGGTGGTGAAATGGTGATGCTTGTCTTAGGGATAACCAACAGCTTTCTAATTGTGATTTCTAATTTTTGGGCCCACCCAAAAAGATGAAATTCATGCCTGGTTTGGTAACCCGGCAACTATCCATGGGAGGTCATATTGCCTAGAGGAAAACCTATTACTTTTATAGGCCCAAATCAATGTAAATGTGAGATGACTCAGCCCTAACAGGCCCAAGGGCCAGCAGGCCCCAACCAGTAATGAGAGCATGCACATAAGATACTTCCTAAGAGTCAACCTGGGTCTGCCTCAGGGCCTTAGCAGCAGCCTGTGAGCCATGATCTGAGATGACCTGGACAAATGAGAGGCAGCCATGCCACACCAGCAGATGCATATTCATCATACCCCTTCCCCCCCATGAGGTAGAGGGTATTTAAGACTTGCCTCTTCCTGAATAAACTGAGCCTATTGTTTTCAACAATGCTCCCAGAGTCATGGACTCTACACCCACTCACCCCCTCCCCCAAAAGTAACCTCACAGGACCCTGCCACATAACTGTATTCAACTCTTTATCCTAATACCTAGAGATAAGCATAAGGCTCAACCTGAATCAAAGAAACTTAGTTTTTGCAGAAGACAGAGACTAATATGAGATCCATCAATGGCCAAAATGCAGAGGACATGTGGCCATGGGGTGGCTAGTCCCAACTGGTACATATACAATGCCACCTATATACCCCAAATCAGGAAGCATCACAAAAGAGATGGCAAAAAAAAAGTACAATACAGAGGATCAGGACATCTATGATTTCCAATTCAACCTCATGAAGCAGGTAGTATTTTCAGCATTGAATGATGAGATTGGAGTAAAAGAAAGACAAGTCCTTAGCATTTGTATATCTTCCAGTCTAAGTAAGCATAATTATGCACTGTTTGAGGTAATAAAAACTGTGACTTGGAAGAAAAGAAGCATCTCAAAATGACACAGGAGAATGTTTCCCGCATCTCAGTTCCACAACTTCATTTGAAGAAAAAAAAAAAAAAACTTTCAATTGGGTAGTCTGCATTGAGTAAGAAATCAGGTTGTAATAGGGAGCAGGGTAGAAATGCTCAACTGAGGATATTGATTTCCAGGTTTTGGGGGCATCTGATTAGTGAGGACCTATGTTACAGGAGATACATTGGTTGCCTAGAAAATATCCTCACACCAGAACTGACAATGGACAATGGCTGCAATTCACGTAAATTTATAGGAACACAAGGACACTCTTGCATGTGTAAAATGTATGTTATCAACTCATTAGCAACAGTGAAAACTATGGAGGCAAGATAAGTTGATTTAGATATGCAAGAAAGTATGATTTAGAAAGGCAAGAAAAGACATTTGCTACAAACAGCGGGGATTCTCCACTCATGTTCACATTTCCAAATTTACAACCACGGGTTACCTTCTCATTGACTGAGCTCACTGGGCAAATGTGCGAGAAGAATGGTTAAAAGGAGGTGGAGGTCAGATACACAGCAGAAGGAGACAGCAGGGCGATCCGCCAAGGTACAGAATCCTTGCAAAGGAAACACAATCTCGTTGAATATTAGGGTAATCTCTAAAGGACAGAACTTCTTTCAGGGATTTGAAATCTGTCTGCATATTCAGATCACTTGAGCAACCAGATAGGTAGCTAGGAAGACAGACAGATGAGACACAGACAGATAGATGACAGAGCCTAACCACTTACGTCTAAATTCCTGGTAACAGATTACAGGCATTGGTAGCTTAATGTATTGCTCCCACACTGCTGCTAATGTTCAGTCACCCACAAATGACTGATAGACTTCATGATCTCTTTAATCCACGGGCATTCTGTTTATATCGTTTCGAGCAGGTTCCATTTTGAGTCTTTGTGTATTACTTTGACTTCCTAGATCTTCGTAGTGGACCTTTTTTTCTCGTCACAATCTGGTCCTGTTGTTCTTCCTTGAATCTAGCTCACTCCCTACCAGTCACTCATATGTGTTGATTTGTTAAATTTGTTCCCTTCTTTTATTTCTTTGACATAAGTCATGTGG
Organism: Peromyscus melanophrys; assembly: GCA_902168415.1. Taxonomy (NCBI): domain Eukaryota; kingdom Metazoa; phylum Chordata; class Mammalia; order Rodentia; family Cricetidae; genus Peromyscus; species Peromyscus melanophrys. The sequence goes on along the minus strand of CABHPR010145813.1, from coordinate 59,210 downwards.
TTCAACACTGCACACCCATTTACTGAAGTGTTAACATTTTTTACTTGATCTTTTTTCTGGAACTCTTATCCTGTGAAATCTTTTTTTTTTCTCTCTCCCTGCAAGCTCCCTTCTCATGTTCAGGCTAGCTTGTGCCATTCCACATTTAGAAACCTTTGCTGATGTCCATTACATAGAGTGTATAAGGAAAACTCTGTATAGTAATATCCAAGGTTCATGAGCTAACCTCAGTGTCACCATCCAGCCACAACCTACCCCTCTGCCAGTGTTCTAAGTCCTAGGGCATGTGCTACTCAGTCCTCACCATGCACATAAACTCAGGGACTTCCTGATTATATCTGAGACTTCTCCCTTCCTATACCTATTAAATGTGACTTTAAAAAAATAAGCTTGCAAAAGAAAAGAGAAAAAAATAAAATAAAGAATGAAACTTCTCTCAGTAAATGTGCTTTCTTCTTTAGAATCAATTCCTTCCTTTATTCTACTCTCCTGCCTCATTGTATTTGCATTATAGCACTTAGGACAGCGTGTCTTACTTTATGGTTAATTGCTCTTAACTTCTTTCTCCCACACTAGACTGTGATCCATGATGGACCAGCTGTCAAGTTTTTGTGTCTCCTTAGCTGACATTTATCTAGTACTCAGTTTTACATAACGTACTTAATATATACTTATTGCTTAATTCAGTTGACAAGCACTCTTCTGAAAGTATTTGGACATCAAAGTTTCAAAAGAGAATAAATATATCTCGGCAAACTATTAAGTATGTTTTTAATACTAGAGTATGTTGGCTGCTAATACAACAGATGTGATCCAGTTTCACTTTTAAGCATTTTTTATTGTTGGTTATGAAAAGTTCTTATAAACTACTGTTAGGATTCCTTCTTTCACCTATTTGTCTATCAAACCAGAAACAATTAAAGAAAACCCTTGGGAAAGAAGAGTTCATCTAACAAAATTGCCTTCGTTCTTTTGAGACTTAAGGTAAGTTGTACTTGTGAAGTAATCTGTTTGTATTTAACTCATATTTTTAGTAGAGCTGATGGAGTTCTCTTTTTATTTAATAATTATAGTAAACACTTTTTGATTAACAGTGGACATTACAAACTTTTAAAACAGATCTTGCAGTCTTACTTTCCCGCATCCTATCTATAATATGAAAGTTAAAATTGCTACTATTTTGTTTCCAAAGTTGTACCATGAATTAAGAAAACTTCCTACCTTAATAAATAGCGAATGACTTCCCTGGTCACTTCTGCTCAACTCCTGACCCTAGCAAAGGAACCTTAATCAGTTCTTGCTTTCTTGGGCATATGGGTGGTTAAACTATGGATAAAAGCTGTAATTGTAGCATTCATTTTTATATTTCCAATGATTTATAGAAAATCACCTTTATAGTTTACCTATAAAATGTTATATAATCAATCTTTCTATTGCTAAATTATAATTTATATAAAGAAAAAACTAAAATAGGTCCTAGTATTTTTTCCCTTTAGAAACAAATGTTTTGTTTGCGGCTCCCCCCCCCCCCCCCGTTTGCTACTTTTTGTTAACTTTACCCAAACACACCCATGCTGTTCAAACAGAGTAATTAAAAATGCAAGCCAAATTAAATTAGGACTTGAGAAATAATAATTAACTTACTTTATTTGATAAATCAAAAATTCAAATATATACCAGCTATTTATTTTAGAATGTGGAATTGTGTTTTTAAAAGAAAGTATAACAATCACAGAAAATCACAATAGTTGTTCTTTGTGGGAAAAGTGAGATGAATCTTGGTATCTAAATACCTCTTGGCAGATATTATATTGGTATGGATATATCATGGAAAGCAAAGGGTATTTAAATGGTCTGTAAATTGTTAGTCATATTTACTCCTATAAAACTCTGATCAGTCATAGAAATGAAACAACATCTCTCATGTGTGTCTGGTTTTGGGGAGAAGGGCAGGTTACTTTTGTGTACATGTTTAGTGCTGGCCTAAAGGTCTTCAAACATGAGGGCTGAATCTAATGAATTCTACTCAAAACTTTGCTCACATTTCTGTCTTCATTTACTTATTTGTTTCTAAGAAACTTTTAAATAATCTCTCCCCCCATCAAAGAGCAGTGCTCCATCTCCCTAATGTTAAACAACAACCTTTCTCTATCTCATTGTCTTGTTTTATTTTTCTCCCATATGGTTTTTAAGCTTGCATTGTATCGAATGTTTTTGCATTGCTTGACATCAAAACATAAGACCTTACACTCTGCTAGGAAAGTAGTCTACAAGTGAGCTAAAATGCTGTACATTTGGAATTTATTTTTTATAATTTATTCACTACCAGAAGGCAATTTACATCAAAGAAGGGCTTTATCCCTGGGGCTTAGAATATCAATCACCTGCCACAGGTGAGGCCCTCTTTAAGTCACATAGAGTTTTTAATGAATTATTCATTGCCCTTAATTCCAGAAAAAAAAATCACAAATTCAACTAATTTGGTAAACACTAGGAAGTTCCAATATTAAAAACTAAAATGGTCAATAACCCAAGAAAACACATCAGTGTATACACATATTTTCACACTAAAATTTTGTTTACTGGTCATTATTGTCAGTTTCTGTGCTATATTCCAGAGATAGAAACATGATTAATATGCCATATTCTTCATATGATGAATGCTTCTACTCAAGAAAGATCAAGAAACAATAAGGGGAGGTCAGTGACCTCTGAGCAGTGATTAGTGTGGCATGTTACTAAACCTGGAGAGAGGGGAACAAACCTATTTGCACCACATAGAAAACCAATGTAGATCAAGGTCACAATTCTACCAAAATTCCCATTGGTGAATCAGTAAGTTGGCTGGGGTTCGTCAAGACTGAAAGGCAGCTGTATCACCAAAAAGTCAAGCCCAGAAGAATGATCTTACAAAAGCAGCATCCTTGGATCTTTCTGCGGGAGCTGCAAGCACATCAACCAGTCAGAGAGCGTATCCTCCCAGCAACCGTCTACTGCTTATATATATATCTTTGAGGTAAGGCCTTATCAGTCCTGGAAGTTTCAGCTTCCCCTTGCTTGCAAGGCTTGTTTACTTTCTTAGTCTCATGAGCCTCCCCCTCAACTTAGAGGAAATTAATTTATTTTCATACCAAATAAGAAAATAAAACAAAACTTCTAGAATGCCAATCTATGATCCCAAAAAGCTGAATTGAGTTTATTGACCAATGAAGTTATTGTTAAATATCATGAGTGAAGTTCAAAGTGCCTCTTCCTCAATTTCAAATAAATTTTCATGTAGAAAATTTCAAACGTTTTTCTCCATTTGGTTGAAGAGACTGTGGCAGTCACTGTAAGCACATTGGAAAAACAGAAACTTTCGAAAGTACTTTTTCCTTACTGAATACCAGGAATTCTTAGAAATTCCATTGATAGGTAGTATTCTGTCACCTGTGCCAGAGAAGGAAGCGGACAATTCCCTCCCTAATATTTGAGGTGATTCTCCAGGGTAGTGGGGCCTGGTTGCTCCTCCCACTTACTGTTCAAAAGAATATTCACTCAGCACCGTTTTCCATATAGTACTGGCCATAGGCTGTGCACTATCTCAGTAATATTTATTTTTAAAGCACTTTCAGGAACGGAAGTGTGTATTTTTCTTTCTATATATTATGAAAATGACTAGCTTCTTTATAAATTTTCTCTCTCTCCAATTGCTGGTGTTTAATGAACAGTCCAAATTCAATTATAGGAAAAAGAAGATTGATGTCCAAGATTATGGACCTCCTATTTTCCATGATAATTTGAAAAATCATTCAAAGGTTTCAATCTTGAAGATGAAGTTTAAAATAAATGAGGGAAAGCAAAGGAAAGGGCAGCTAAACCAAGATTCAGTTTGTGAAAATTTCACTGACGCATTTAGTGGCAATGGTTGGCAAGAGAATATTGGTAGCAGGAACTGAAAATCATTGTCGGTTTGATAAGTACATTATAGGTGGATTCAATGGGAATTTAAAATTGATTGGGCAAGAAGTGAAGAAAGAACTTGAAAATCTTGAGAGAATATGTTTGCAGTTGGTTTAAGGACTAATTGATTTATTTGTCGAAGAGAAGCTAGAAGACAAAGTGGTTTAAGGAACAAACACTTATTAAAATTAAAATGTTGTTGAGCATCAGGTTTCTAGGTTTTATATATACACAGACATATACATTCATGTATGTGCGTCTACATATGACTTATAGATTAAGAGCAAGATGCACTAAAGACATAGTCATACATTTGATGATATGTAAAAATAATACCTGCCTATTAGACAATCAAAAGAAAATTATGAGAGAGATAAAGAGATCAAGGTGAATGCAGATCATAATCATTAATCTGCTGACATAATCTTTACATTATGATTACATTAGGCACGGATAAATAAGTGGCTCAGTTGTTAAAAGCTAGGTACACAACCGAAAATACATTATGATTACATTAAGATAAGCAAGATTTTGTTTGCTTGTTTATTTTTCTCCATGAGAATGAAGACTATAAAAGGAAAGTTTATACATCCTCCTCCATACACACATACATACACACACAAAAAAAAGCATGGAAAATTCATGATATCAGTCTAAAAATAGAAATACTGACTACAACAAAGACTCATTGGGAAATTAGTGAAGAAAACTTTCTTTGATAATCAATGATTATGACTATGTGGCTTTTTGTTAATCCCTATATGTAGATTTCTGACGTCATAGATTAATTGTGGACAAGAGAATTGACAAAGGGTAAGTCATACTAATAGGAATAAAAGCCAGAGTGAGGATGTGGGCCAAGATTGATGAGCAAAGGATTTCATTTTGGATAGTAATCAGACAAGATGATTTGTGGCAGATGAGGCAGATGCTAGGTTAGCAAAACCTTCATCTCAACTCTTCATCCACTGAATAATATACCACCTTCTCTGGGTCCACTGCCAGGATGGTATTCATTTATTCTCCCTATATTCATGTAAAGATAAGCTTAAACACTGGCTATGTTCCAGGAAGGATGTTGAGTCTCTATGGTAAAACATTGTAAGTCAGAGAGAAACAGCCACTGTCTCCAGAGTACACAGAATAAAAAGTATTATATTCATAAATATATAAATATAATATAAATATAAAATATATTTATAATTTACATAAATATAAGTAAATAATTGAAAATAGACAAGCTACTGTTATGGTTAGTTTTTGTCAACTTAACAGGAACTAGAGCCACCTGAAAAGGTGAAACCCCAATTGAAGAATTGCTTCTTCTGTCAGACTGGCCCGTAGGATATTTTCTCAAATAGCAGTTGAGGTCGGAGGGACAAGTACACAGAGTGCTTCAGCTCCTGGGCAGGTGGTCCTGGGTTTTGTAAGAAAACAAGTTGAGCAAGACCAAGCCAGAAAAGAGCATTTCTCCATGTTTTTTGCTTCAGTTCCTGACCTGAATGCCCTTATTGATGGAAATGATGGACTATAAACTTTGGTTCAGTGTTTCATCACAATAGCAATAAAGCTAATGAAAACAGTTACCAACTAGCCTGTCTGTCGTCTAGCTAGAAAATATGAGAAAGTTTCCAATGAATTAGCAACTGACCTAGGAAAGGAGCAAGGTACTCTAATCATAGTTTGGTTTTTTTTTGTTTGTTTTGTTTTTAATTTAAAAAGAGGATGAAGCCCATTATCTCGAAATCATAACTTATATTCCTCAGTTACACAAAAGTTAATGTCTTAAATTCTTATTAATGTGTTAGTTCACTGGAGAATAATCATAACCACCTAAAGATGCCTACGTTTTAAAACATTAGGACAGTGAAATTAGATAAATTTGTTATACACTTAATTTTTTCACTTAAAATTATTGAATGTTGTTTAACATGCAAAACTCACCCCTATGTAAATGACATCACATAATTTTAGACATACGTACAAAACAGCAATGGGCATTTTGAATTGTGATTTATTTCACAAAGAATGACATTTGTGCAAAATGATAAAATTTACCATGCCCAACATCTGTAGCAATAGTATTATGGACATAGAAAGGGGAGAAAGGCAAAACGAAGATTATACTTCAAGCCATATATATAGCTGGAACTTAAAGATAAATCTCTAGGACTGTCTGCTAATTGTTGTTTAATAAATGTGCTTCCAGTTAAGAAAGTTTTCAGGTTTTTCAAGACAAAAAAATAACCAAGTATATTGGTGCACACCTGTAACCCCCATCCTGAAGAGTGTAAGGCATGAGGATCCTAAATCCCAGCCCAGTCTGGGAAACAATGAAACTCTACTTCAAAATAATAATATACAAAAAGAGATAAAATATATTTTATTACATATGACTTTTTCATTAAATATAATTCTCTTTCAAAAAGATTGTTTAAAAATTGTATACATTGAAATTTTACTCAATGATTTATTCTGAATATTCTTAGACTGTTTTGTACTGAACATAGCTCATGTCATTAACAACTTTAATACCATAAAATAAATTTATAGTTAGCATTGCTGGGTTTTATCCTCATTTTAGAAATCTGCTGTATTGGCCAGTAAAGAGGGTTGGAGGATTTTCAGTTTACTCCTGGGACAGATTCATTATAATTAATTAGATTCTAATCTTTTCCAAAAAATGTTTTTCTTTTATTTTACATATTGACCACAGTTCCCCCCTCCCTCCTTTGCTCCCGTTCCCTCCTCCCACTTCCCTTCTACCCCCCCTCCCTATCCACTCCTCCTCTGTCTCCAGAATGTAGCATGAATCTTAAGAGTTCTTATTAATAAAATCAAACCCGGGGCCAGTTATTGGGGTGAAATGCTGGATGGTCAGAGAGACAGAACAAACCACAGCTATCTCACCTCGCCAGATCCTCAGCTGGTCTTGCTTCCTCAGACTGGAGGCCTCTGAATCCTCATCCAGAATGGGTCTCAGCTGAATTGCTGCTCAAAAGCCTAAATGCTTAACCAGGCCAAGTGCCTAACCAGCCAAATGCCTCTAGTTTCTGATCCTCACACCTTATATACCTTTCTGCTTTCTACCACCACTCCCTGGGATTGAAGGCTTGCTTTCTGGGATTAAAGGCGTGAGTCACCATACTTGGCTGTATCCTTGAACACATGGATTTCTGCCTCTGGAATGCTAGGATTAAAGGCGTGTGCTACCACTGCCTAACCTCTGTTTAATATTGTGGCTGTTCTGTCTCTGATCCCAGATAAGTTTATTAAGGTACACAATATTTTGGGGAACACAATACCACCACACCAGAAAGGGGCAGTCCTCCTGTAGGAGTCAACAAAGCACGGGACCAAGCTCCTCCCCCTGCATCAAGGTTGGGCAAGGCAAACTCGGTATGAAGAATGGGTTCCTAAAATCAAGCTGAAGAGCCAGGGACAAGTACCAATTCTACTGCTAGGGCCTCCACAAACAGACCAAGCTATACAACTGTCGCGGGGGGTGGGGGTGGGGGGGTGGTTCTAATCTTTATTAAATTTTTTTTCCCCCAAAAGCAATACCAGGCAAAGCAGAGGATTTGATAATGAAGAATGATGGGGCAGTCTTAGCTTCCTGGGTGAGGACAATATTCACATTGTCCATGGCGGTATAAACTGCATGTGGTCCCCACTGGAGGACAGCACGACACTCATCTGTGGCTGTGGAGGGGTACTTTCTGAGTGATGACAGAGAAGGATAAGAGCAAAACAGCAGAGAAAGTGTTTAATAAAATAAGTTCTGGTTATTTCTAGTTTACTGGTTTGTTTGTTTGTTTGTTTTTAATAATTTAATTAAGAAAAAGCATGACATTTCTTGTTGAATAGCTGTGGATGGTTTATTTATTTATTTATTTTGTAATGTAGTGGAGATATATGTTCTTGGACTTATCCATAGTTTTAGCAGCTCATGCTAGGCCCAGAAGGCCATTCTCTAATCCACTTGCACTTTCTTCAAGAAAAATTTTTGCTGAGAAAAAACAAAACAAAACAAAACTGTGATTGGAGAATAATTCTAATCAAGTGGAAGGAGGAAATCCTTCTTAGAACAGCTTTGCTTTCCTTCTCTAGATAACGTTCAATTATTTGAATAATTATGGTACAGTATTTTGTTAAAAATCCTTCATTCATGTACTAGAATCCTGTAGCTCACTTTAAAAATGAGATTATGTAAATGAATACTTTAGATCCTAGCTCAAAGCATTAAAGTCATATATGAAGGTTTTTCATGCATAAAAATTTCCTATGTACAGAAAACTCCTCTTTCTCTGAAATTCTGTTGATGACTAACTCTCCTCTAGGCTTCAACAGGAAAGTAAGCACCTAAAATCCACTTACTATTTCTGATTAATTAAAAATTCTAAAGCTGGCTGACTTCTGGAGTGCATACTCGTTGCTTACAAAACAAGGTTGCAAACACCACTTTGCTGAAATGATCTGATTTGTAATATGCATCATCATGGATCATTAGCCTTATTTGTCAAGTCAGGGTAATACTCTCTTGCTCACTTCCTCCACCTTCTAATAGATCAGAGTCTTGATAATGCAACTCCACCATAGAAAATTATTTCTTTTCTACTTCCTCAATTCTCAAGCAGGAAAGCTTCTACACAGTCATCAGTAATTGGGAGTGCGATTACCTTCTGAAGAAAATCTATGTATTAGAATAATCAAGAGCATAGCCACATCTTCATGGCAGAGTTTTTTTTAGAATATACTAGCCTGGCTTTTGTTGTTGTTGCTTTTAAACAATACTTTCTCTTTCTGTTTGGTTATTCATAAATATGAAATATTCAAATATTTCATAATTGAAATTATGAGAATAAGTACTTATAGAATAGTAATGGAATATGACTGCGTAAGAAAAGTGATCTTCGCTTAGCACTCATGAAGTGCTGGATTTGGTCCCTAGTACTGAAAGAAAAATCAGATTGCTTTAATATTAATAAATACCAACGTCACATTGAAAAAAAAAAGAAAAGTGATCTTTTAAAATGTTACCCCTGGACAGCCTTATTATCTCTACTCCAGCTGATTTTTACTCTTAGGACATGGAAATATTTTTATTATTTATTGTATTAGTGAAAAAAGCCAATAAAATATTGAGGCATAAATTGGGAAGAAACATAGTCTTCTTTTTACAAATAAGTTTAACATATTTTTAGGCAAATTATTTGTCTCTGTACATATCAGAGTTACTCCACAGACAATAATGATGTGAGAATACACCAATGTTCTATGATACAATGCAAAACACTTTATAAGCATTATAACAAGTCCTTTTACATGTATGGATTCAATCACTTTTTACAAGTAAAGAAACAGACAGATAGTAATTACATGATTTAGTCAAGGTCAGTTAGTAAGTATCAGAAGCAGGATTCAAGTGTACAAAAATCTGTTGTTAGACTACAACTAACTCATATGCCATATTGAAACAATATGGAGAGGAGAATTAATGTTATTTCCTCCTACCTGTATCCATGGAGTTTTGAGTAACCAGCGATCTGGGTTTAAGGATTTAGGAAGTTCGAGGAATTGATCCTAAGGGCTTGTGAATGATGGACAATAACTGTAGACTGAACTACACCTCCATCTTTTCAAGAGAACACCCTTCTATTGGTTTAGATCTCAGTAGAAGACAGCAAATAAAACAGCCCAAAGCACTGGAAAAAACAAGACAGGGAAAGAGGAAGTTCTTTTCTGCGTTAAACACAAGTCCAGTTTGCAGTCTATACACTCAACATGGATAGGTGTCCCTTTTCCTCTCCTTTTGTGTCTCTATCCGCCATAAAGTGTTAGTTGCTCAACGCTGTGTGGGTTTTGTGCAGATCACCACAGCTGAAAGCCAGTTCGTAAGGGCACTGGTATGTCATTTCCAGAAGATGTCATTCTGCTGCATGCATACTATTTCCTCTTCCTTCCTCCATGGTCCTCAGTCTTAGAAAGCATGTCCCACCTGTGCCTGTGGAAATGCTAATTAAAGTAAGCAGTCACATACAAATAAAGAAAAAAGTAACAGGGCAAAAAGAAGGGATTGCCGGGAGGGAATGGAATGAAAACCAAGTAAAATTTATTAATATTCACATAGGAAACTCTCAAAGAGTAAAGCGTTGGAATGAGGTTTAAAGCGGCAAATACAAAACTAAATGTTCGAAGGTTCTTGTTGCTTAGGATTAAGTTTTCTTGTAGGATGTTGACATGCCAGTCTGTCCCTGCCTGTGTGTTGAACTTGACCCTCATGAAGATCCTAAACTATACAGCATCTTTATGTCAACTTTCTGTGTGGGCATTTAATTTCTAGGGAGCAGAGTCAATCACACAAACTTATTTTCCCTTCACTAAATGTTATCCTTCCTACATTTTTCCTGGGGCTTTGTCCTGCATCCTGTGACAACTAATCCCTTTAAGAACCTAATGTTATGAAGCAGTTTCGTGAGCCAGCTCATCCATATAAAGTGCTTAGGATGAAGTTGACATCAAATAATTCCCCCAAAGAGTGACCCCATATACAGTGGTTTTCAGATGTGTTGTTCAGGTGAGACAGTGTGGCAGAATAGGAAAACTTGATATAGCTGAAATGTGTGTAAGACCTAGTCTGATCAGATTCACTGATTTCAAACAACTTTTGTAGAATTCAAAAAATGCAGGGGAAGAGAAAGTTGGTAAACACATCTCTATGATGGATCCAGCCATCCCAACCTTCTCTTAATAATCTTCAAGTGGCATATAAAAAAAAAGCACACAATTTAAGAGTTTGCACCATTGTGCAATAAAAAGTTCCAATAAAAAGTTAATTTTCACAAGAAAGCTTGTATCAATTTACCAATTTCTGCTTTCAAAGATTATGGCTGAATATGGTGGCAAGCAACTATAGCCTCAGTTCTCTGGAGGATGGGCTCTATTAACCCTTGAACCCCGGATTTCAAGACCTCATCAATATGATTCCTTGAGCTCAAGAGTTCAAGACCAGCCTGGGCAATGTAGCATGGCTGTGCATCAAAAACTATAATAGCCATATGTCATGTAGTACTGCTGTTCATTTTAGTCATTTTATTTTCTGTATCACTAATATGTAAATTGAGGGTCTTGGAGATGATTACATCATATAAGAGGCAGACTTTTAATTTTTAAATATATTATTTATTCATATGACTGACAATTCTTTTTTTTTCATTTTTCTTTATTAAGACATTTTCTACTTACTCTACATACCACCCACAGATCCCCCATCCTCCCTCCTCCCACCCCCAGCCCTCTCTTACAAGGCACCCCACATCCCCACCTCTCCCAAATCAAGGTCTCCCATGGGGAGTCAGCAGCACCCAGCACACTGAGCGTAGGCAGGTCCAAGCCCTTTCCCACTGCACCAAGGCTGTGCAAGGCGTCACACCACAGGCACCAGATTCCCAAAAGCCTGCCTATGCACCAGGGACAGATCCCGATGCCCCTGCCTTGGTACCACCCAAACAGTTCGAGCCAAACAACCGTCTTCCATATCCAGAGGGCCTAATCCAGTCCCGTGGGAGCTCCACAGCCACTAGTCTACAGTTCATGGGCTTCCACTAGAGTGGCCGGTCATTTCTGCATGTCTTCCCATCATGATCTCGACATCTCCCGCCTGCAAAATCCCTCCTTTCTCTCATAGATTGGATTCCCAGAGCTCAGCCTGGCACCTGGCCGTGGATCTCTGCATCAAGAGGCAGACATTTTAAACTAATGAAAGTGAAGCTATGTAAGTTTCCAGTTTTTGTTCTTATAAATAACCATAATACATGCTCATGAAGCTCTTCTGTAAAGAGCTCATGGAAGCACATGAACTAGACATGGTGGAATTAACATTTCTATACAGTTTGAGCAGAGGATAAGGACGTAAGAGTTAAGGAAAACATCAGACTCCTTGTCTTCTCAGCATGTGGAGAAGATGCTGGATCAATAAAAGTGCTCTGTAGTGACACATAGGATATACCAATAGTTAGGAAGGGGATCACACACAGACTGAAAACACAGAAAGTGGTATCTGACACTGGACACAAGGTTAAGGAGATTGGAAATTGCAATTTGGGAATAAGGATAAGGATGTTGGTTAAAAGACACAAATCAAGTCTCTCTTTAGCATCATGTTAGGAACACCACCTAATCAGTTTTGAATGTGAGTAGTCATTCCTAAAACATCAGTCACAATTTTTAAACTGTAAAATAGAGGTCTTACTATAAGTACCCAAGTTCATAGTACTGGAGTCTTAGGAAAGGGGAAACAGTGCCCTGAGCACAACAGAACTTGAGCTGGAAACACATCTGGACTCTCTGGTTATTCCTCCTATTTGGAGTTCTCTGACACATCATCCCATGTGAGGCCCCTGGATTCAAACACATTTCCAAGCAATTTTCAGATTTGTACACATGATGTCAACTTGACTCTCAACACTAGGATTCTAACAGTGATGCTAAGCAGTGAGTTGCTCTCCTTCTTCTTATGGCATAACTATTATGTTTTGAAACAAAGCCTAAGTACTGAGGCACTCATTTGGGATAACATCCATTCACAACACGTGGTAAAGATGCCTCATATACAATGATTGAACAAAAATGATTTTCACTCCTGTGTCTATGATACCAGATTTTATTAATAAAGAATAGTAATGACCATATATTGGAAGATCAGATTTTGGACAGATTCAGGATTCTGCATTAAATATTACTCTAGGCAAGATTCTTTGGAGAAAGTGCTAACTATTGCTGTGGGCTGCCCGGGAGCATTGCTCAGAGCCAGCGACGGTTCGCCTTTCTATAAATTTTGCAAAAGGGTGAGAGTTAATCTTGGTGCTTAAGTAAATCAAGAGTTTGTAAGAATTTTCTTCCCATAAATGATTTGTCTCCCAAAATAATTAAAATTAGATTTAAGCACATGTTTACTGTAGCCTTGAAACATTTTGAGATTACAACTATTGCTGTGGGTTTTTTTTTAATTTTTTGTATAATTTGGCAAAACTACCCACAATGTGTTATTTCAAGAGTTAGAGCACTTGTACTATGAGACTCCATAAGGTTCTAAAAGCGCGTCCAACAAGACCACATAGGTAGATACGAGTTTCTGGGGAACTCTCCTGGGTCTCTGAGCCATAGACTTAATTCTGCAGTTCTCATAGAGACTCCATATTTTGCTCAACATGACTGAACTAAGAAGGTGAAATTTTGAAGCCTTAACATAGGTCAACAAAAAGAAAATATGCTTTCAGCCTGAGAAATAGACAGAACTCACTTCTGCTGATGAAAGTAATCTAAAACTAACTGAAGCCGAACTTATACCACACAAGCATACAAACACGGCAGCAAAGACACAATTCCATGCAGAAATGTTTTTATAAACATTTGACATAGGTGAAGCAGCTGAAGGTAAGGTTTGGGGTTATTTTTTCCTTTTATCTAAATCAATGCAAAGGAATTCTTAACAAACAAACGTGTGTGTGTGTGTGTGTGTGTGTGTGTGTGTGTGTGTGCTCGCGCGCGTGCACGCGTGCGTGAGAGAGAGAGACAGAGAGAGAGACCTATAGGCAATAATTTATAGAACAATATTAATTCTATGTTGTACTATGTCTCCCTAAAAATATATTTTTATTACAAACCATTAACCACCTAATGATTGATTTTGTCACTTGCTTTGTAGATCCTACAAGTTTGTTATTTGTAGCACATGAGTCAAAATGACAATTACGATATACACACTTATATTTACTGAGTGAGTGAAAGATAAATGCTTCCTGTTTCCAAACCCATGGACTGCTTGGTGCAGATGAGAAAGGAGATTATTAAAAGGATTAAGTAGGACTGAAGGTACACTGTTAACAACCTGCATTTAAATAATCTGTCTAATGATTTAGTCATCAAATTCACTTTCTAATGCATCCAAAAGCATCATTTTCATGTGGTGACTTGATAAACTGATGTTAAAAGCATAACTACCCAAATTTACACTGTGGTTAGAATCCTAGAAGACTTTAGGGTAAAAGATAGACTCTGTGGTTTGTAAGATAAAGCAGCCAATTTAATTAAGTATCACTTAAAGGCCTTTCTTTGAAGACCACCCTCTTTATCTTTAGCCTGACCTTCTCCCCGAGTGCATGTGTCTAAATTGCATTTTGATAGCATGTATGATAAAGGTCACAACTGGTAAACATGCCCTGCTTCTTATCATACATCACATAGGCCTCATGTTTCTTACCAACTCCCTCAGGTAAAGGAGAATAATTGGACTTATCTAGCTGTGCAACATAAAATTATGTAAAGCACAAAGGGGACTAATTTCCAGATAGGCCAAGTTCAAAAGGAGTCGTGTATTGACAGCTACCTGCTTTTCTTTCCCCAGAATACATCCTGCTTATCTAAAATGTTTGAAACACAAGGCAAAGATTTAAATCACCTAAAAGAAAAACTTCGATTTTTATTTTTTGCATGTTTTAGAGGAATTCATTTCCAATGGTTTGGAAGAACAGAGAGGAAGGACTTACCTAAATGTATAAGCTAAATATATCACCATTTTCCTACTAGATATTTTGCTACAGTCTGGCCCTGTTGCTAAGATCATGCCAGAAATGGTGGCAGTCACAAGATTTGAATGCAGTTTCTAAATCCACACCTTCAGCTCAGTGGCCTTCCTCATTGGTTTCGGTTTCCAAGGGTTTCTAAGGTTCTCCAACCCTCCCCCTACCTGCCGCCCCTCTTATATGCTGCCTCTAGAATGCCTGAGCAATATGTACCTTCTCAAAATTCACACAATAGTACTGATAAACACAGATCCAGTTCTTATAAGAATGTTGCTTTCTGAGAGGGAGCCCATACCTGACCCTGCCTGGATGGCGGGAAGCCCAGAGACCCAGGACAGAACCAAACGTGAAAAGAGGAAAGGAGGGGGGGGGCAATAAAATAATTACTAATGACATTTTTTTATACTCATAGATTGGTGCCTAGCCCAATTGTCATCAGAGGGGTGCCTAGCAACTGATGGGAACAGACACTGAGACCCACAGACAAACACCAGGCCAAAGACAGGGAGGAAGGATTGCAGGAACCAGAGGGCTGTTGAGGACACCATGAAAATACGCTCAACAGAATCAACTAAACAGGGTTTATGTGAACTCACAGAGACAGAAGACACAAACATGGACCAGGTATGGGTCTGAGCTAGGTCCTCTGTATACATGCTGTGGTTATTTAGCTTGTTTGTTGTTTGTTTGTGAAAGACCCCCCCCCCCCCAGTTTTATTCTCCATTTCAGTTAAGGTCAAACTAAGGACAGGCCACTAGCTGCCAGGTAGCCGCCTGGTAAGAGAACAGTCGAGAAAAACAAGGGGGGTCACAGAGGTCAGGGTGTGCTATCCTGGCTTTCTCATCGACAGCCCCTGAAAATTGCAACTTTGTAGGTTTTTCTGTGGCAGCGCCCTCAGGTTCACCCCTGGCGCCATTTGAATGCACCAATGAGATTCCTGTTACTATGCTCCACCCTCTGCCCAGTGCTGTTTCCCTTATAAAAACTGCTGAGATCGGTTAGCGTGAGCTGCTGAGATCAGCTAACTTGAGCTGCTGAGAGCCCGCAGGCGCCTGTGTAACAATAAAAATCCTCTTGCTTGTTGCATCCAGTGCTGCTCTGCTTGTGGTGAATGGGTTGGGGTCTCCGGAGTTCTTTCATTTGTTTGTTTGTTTGTTTGTTTTGGGCTCCTCATTCAGCCTTTGTTCCTAATCTTATTCTAACTTGTTAAGCTGTGTTTGGTGAACATCCCTAGGAGGTCTGTTCCTTTTTTTTTCTAAGGGAAACTGAGGAAGAGTGGATCCAGGGGAGAGGGGAGTTAGAGGGAAGGGAAGCTGAACTCAGGATGTAATGTATGACAGAAGAATAAAAGGAAAATAAAAGGAACGTTGCTTTTCATTTTTTGCATTTCCTATGAAGAAACTAATATTCTCAGGCTGAAGTAATGATCGGAGAAGAAGCCATAATCCAGCAGTGTCTTTCGAACCCAGAGGTTCCTAGAATGTACTTGCTTGGATTTCTTGACTCTTTATTCTAGACATGATACTGATAATTATATTCGGCTTGATTTCCTCATATGTCCTCTCAGAATACTACTACTGTCTTCATACAACTTTACACACTACAGAGCGATCTCTTAAGATATAGGAGCCAAATTTTATATCTGTCTTTTTATCTAGTTAGTTATATCTTTATTTTAATAGCAGTCATCAAGTAGGTGTATAGTAAGTGTGGAGTACAGTTACTTCAAAAAGCAAATGAGGTAGCCTGATAATACGCATGTTTGCCATAACTTTTCTGTGAAGCTTCATGTCATTTACCAGGTATTCCACTTGATCTTCTGGCTCAAACCTATCCTCTCCCCACTTTGCTATCAATTTCTCAAAAGGAGTAAAATTTAAGGCAACCTTTCCATGCTGTAAATACAACTCAAAATATTCTTCATTTCCGTGATCTCCATATGATCCTTACTTTCCTGATTTATATTATATAGTATGTCATTTGCTTCCCATGTTGCTGTAACTAAACACTCTGACAAAAAACAACTTAAGAGCAAAGAAGTGTTTCCTGTATCATAGTCCAGATATATCCATTCAGAAGGAAAAATCAAGACATCAGGAGGTTGAAGCAGCTGGTCACATTGAAGCCTCAGTCAATCAGTGAACAGTGAATGCACACTGATGCAGTTCCCTTTCCCCAAGCACACAGTCTAGGATCTCTTGCCCAGGGAATGGTCCCACCCACAATTAAGATGGATCTTTCTACATCAGTTAACATAAACAAGATTGTTCCCCACAGGCAAGACCAGATACTCATTCACCAGTTGATTAAAGAGCTAAGTTGACAATCAACATTAGTTGTCATTTAATAGTTTCTGTATTCTCTAACATACTGAGGACTTAAAAATTTATTGTGATGGTGTTACATTACTTTAAATTAAAAGCCTTGATTGACTCCTAGGTCTTCTTCAGCATTGCAATATCTACCCTATCTACTTTTTCTCAAGGTGTTTCTATCATGAGGAATAATGGTCTCAAGATGGAGAAAGAAATGTATTCAATATCTTAAACAAAAGACCAATACATGCCACTTTTACCTTATAATATGAATAATAATGGGATTGAGAATAAAGTATATTTCTGTGGTTGTTAAAAATAATATTGATATAGATATAGATATTAAAATGTGATGCACATTTTCTCTCAAGACTTCCCTTAAACATCCAACATCTTGAAAACATTTGTTTAAAGCATCCTTTGGATTTTCTTGATTATTCTCTCTGTTGCTGGTTAGGAAGTTATCAAATTCATGCTCAAGTTTTAATCAACATTTTGCAGAGTAAAATCTTGTATTTTAAAAACTGTGAGTTATCAAACATTCCTCGCCAGGCAGCAACTTTGAGCTGGAAATGACAATCGGTTCTGTGGGTACTCTAGATGTCAAGAATATGCCAGACACCCTGAAAACCCCTTTTTATAAACATAAACCTTAAATCATAATATACAAATCTGTTTATTTTAAAGGTGAGAGTCTTCCTCAAAGGAATCATTGCTCTTGGTTCCACTTAACTTCAGAAGCAGCTTAGAGCTGCATGGCGAAAAATTGAACCAGACAGGTACTTATATAATGATCCCTTTTAAAACAATATTTGCCTCCTCCCACAAAAGGAAAATTGTCACCTTAATATATTGTTGGCTATTTAAATGTCATCCACAATTAAAGCTTTAAGGAATACAATGAGTCCTTGTTTAGCTTAATGTCCCAGTTATTTTTTTTTCAATATGTGTTTTAATCTGTGTGGGAAATTTAGAAATGTTTTGTTGAAGGTAAACCCTTTATTATTTACAGTTAGGATACATATAGTCCCTGGCACAATACACACTCACACACACACACACACACACACACACACACACAATTCTCGGGTATCAGTAATTCAAATACAACAAAACAATGCTTAGTGCTCTAAATAGTAGAGCATCCAGGGGAGGCAGTCCATACGAGTAGAACAAACTGTTTGGCAGGACATGGCCTCTTCCTTCAACACCCCAGTGATGTTTTTCAGTTATTAAGTTTTAACTGACCTAAACCCAAAACAATTTGGTGATCTCTCTGTCTGTACCCCGTGCACATCATTCATTGGTGCACAAACCACACTGTATCAGCATCATGTTTACAAGCTTATTTCCAAATTAGAGCTTAAATTTCTTCTATAAAAAAAAAAGGGTTTTTTTTCTGCCCTCTAAACTTTATCACCTACCATAGTTTGCATTATAATAAGCACTCAAAAGTACCCTGGACACATGCATGAATGAATGCAATAACCATGCACTTAACTGTCTTTTGAGAAAGCATTGAAAGACAAAGTGTGAATTCCAGCACAAGGGAAGGCATCACCCAGGAAATGACCTTCAACTTGTAGTTTGAGGGAAGACATGAATTACACTCACCTACAGACAAAGCATAGCAGATTTCTTAGCTTATCCTGAATTCATTTAAATTGCTTAGAGTGTTCAAAAGCAGCCTAAAGACAGTTTGTCAAAATATGGTCGATTTTACAGAGGGAAATCGGTTGAAGCTGAAACCAATGACAGTGCGTACCTTTCATGCAATGTAAACAGGAATTTATGGGCACCGTAGACTGCGAAGTCACTGGCCTCTCCCGGATTTCAGTGTGCACAGGTGGAATTTGAGTGAGGAGGTGATGCATCTAATCCTTTAATAATGCACTGAAGGTGAGCTGACAGACCGGCAGCAGTGTGCCATGTGGCTAACAGGGCTTGTCACACATTTGGAGTGTCTAGGATGGTCCTCTGCTCGCCTCATGCTTTTACTGTAGGGGGGCAAGTTATCCTGATGTTTCTGCAGATATATTCATGCTGAGAGCTGAGTGATGCATGAGGAAATCTTGCCTAAAAATAGGAAATAGACATGTCAAGGCATTATTATGGTCAATTTGACTTAGAGTGGTCCAAAGAAACTAGATCTCCTGTGAAATAAGTAGTGGCCGCAGATTTACTGTACTTAATGGCAGTTTTTGATGTGCAGCCACTGGAGTGCTGCATCCCAGAATGTGCACTGACGAGTTGTAAGCCAAAGGTCTCAGAGTTGGTCACAGAAGGAAGATTTTGAATATCACAGATTTAATAATACTTTATTTTTCTCAATTAGAGAAAAGTCCATTCCAGTGGTAATGTTTGGTATGCTGTACTCTGGGTGCATTTTTACCTCTTTTTGAAGATACACTGCATATTACCGCACAGAAATAAAATTATATATATTTACAAAGAATTATATTACCAAAAGAAAAGCTGGGCAGTGCTGGCACACACCTTCAATCCCAGCACTTGGGAAGCAGAGGCAGCTGGATCTCTGTGAATCTGAGGCTAGCCTGGTCTACAGAGAGACTTCCAGGACAGCCAGAGCTACACAAAGAAACTGTCTCGAAAAACAAACACACGAACAAAAAGAATTATATTAGCCAATACATGGAAGAAACCCTCTTTAGCAGTGTTTTAGTGTCCATAAGGAGAGGGATTATGATATCACTATACTCAATATTTGGCAGACCACATCTGAGTTACTTTGCAGTACTACCAATATGTGGAAAGGACCCATAATCAAATAAATTTTTCACAACAAAGTACAACTTCAATTGAGACATGTGTGGATTGCAAGGTTCATGAAGATATACAATGTTGCTGTGGATCCCAAGCTCAGACTAAAGAAAATAGTGTGTCTCCTATTCATGTCAGAATCTATGCCTGAGAAGTCTCACCAAAATGACTGCCTACACATAAACAGAAAAATAATAACAACAACCATGCCAAAGTGAACAGGGGAAAGACTGCAAGTCTCACCCCTACACGAAGAACTACAGCCAAGTAAGAAATGCTGAGAGAAGAAATCTTCTTCCCTAGGGAAGAGCACACCCACTGGTTATTCTGTGATAAATCATCAGCCGTGAACTTGTAAAAGAGCAAGGAGCGACATATGGAAGTGTTTGGAGGGGGAATGAGAAGGGAAAAACTATGTAATTATATTATAAAATAAAAAATAAAAGAAATAATCATTAGGATTGATTATTCTTTCTGAGAATTTAACGTTTGCCTTCTTTGATATAAAAATAGGATTTTTAGGTAATCGTGGTAACATTAACTTAAAATGCTAGCACTTGGGAGATTGAGGCAAGATTGTGGAATCCAAGCTAGCAAAACTGTGTCCAATGAAAAGGAGAGAGTGACCCATAGACTTTCCATTATTTTTGGCTGAGAGAGTCATATTCATTTTATTGTTATTTGAACTTTTTCCAGTAGCTTAGCATCTCCTGAAGTATAAAAAAGAAGGGAGAATTTTTTATGAAGTCATTTTGTTAAAGAGTGGGTTGGTGGCTTGGAGTATCTACAGATATGTCTGCTATAAGATTCACTGGGTGATTACGTATATCAACTTATAAGAAAAACAAGGAAAATAATTGTAATACAGACAGCCCTGAGAAGAAATAGAAGCACCCACTTCTTCTCCCCTAGGAAAGAGACCTCTGCTAGGATATTGGAGCCTGTTCCATTGGCAGATGATAGAATTATTCAGCATCCTGTCTAATAAGGATTTTATAAATACCATGAACTGTTATGAAGCAAAGTAATTTAAAACCTCAAGTTTAGAAAGGAAATAACATAGAAAGAAATACTTAAAGAAAAAAATTTTTCCAGGTAGGTTTGTAAAACCAAACAGAGTTCCTGAATAAATAGCTCTGGCAATTTTTCTATAAGCTTAAAGAAACATAGAAATTAGGAAAAATTATGCACATCCCTAAGTTTCCCTCAATGTTTAGACAAAGAAAAATACACAAATATTTATGTCTATATGCATGCAAACAAGTAACATATATTTGTAATGTATATGAATTATCTATGGTACATAGATATAAAGAATACAGTTATCTGAGAAAAAATACATATGTATCCTTTTGAGAATAGGAGGTCCCTAAGAATAAAGGTAAATGAGAAACTATTTTTGAGTCCAGAACACCAACTCAGTTGTTGTAAACAGGTGTGTAAAACAATTCTCATGCAAGGTGTTAAATACTTGACAAAAAAGGGCTATATCCAAATAACCTAATGTACTTCAAAACATGCTGTGATGGTAATCTTCAGGGTGACTGGATTTGGGACCACCTGGGAGCCCCACCTCTGTGATTGTCCAAAAGGGAGTTTCCAAAGAGACTTAACCGGGGGAAGAATAACATACCCTAAATATAGGTGTCAGTGTCCTATTGGATAGGGCTCTAGACTAAATAAAAGAGAAGAGAAAGAAAAAGTCCAAATGAACATCTCCATTTTTTCTTCTGCTTCTTCCATAATAATAATCAGTTACACTCCCAATAGAATGAACACTTTGCTCCCAAACATACTATCCATGATTGACCAAGTCTACTTGAACAATAAACTATAATAAATCTTTCCTTTGCATTGCTTATTGTCAGGCAATGTAACTGTGATGAGAATAGTAACTAATACTGGCCCACACACTGTGGTGACCAGGAAAAGCAATGTCCTTATCTGCCATATAAAATAGTTCTCAAGGCAATGATGTGAAGATATCTATGAAAATGGATTAGATGTCTCCCTCTATCATGGTATCTCTTTCATTGCTCTCCCACTCTGACCCTGTTCCAGCTCAACCATCCCATTCTTTTCTCTTTTTATCCCACATCCCCTACCCTCCATTGTCCCCTTCACCCCCAGTTTACTCATGGAAATCTCATCAATTTCCCCTTCCCAGGGTGATCCATGAGTCCCTCTTAGGGTCCTCCTTGTTAGCTAGCTTTTCTGGAGCTGTGGGTTGTAGTCTGGTTATCCTTTGTTTTATATCTAGTATCCACTTATGAGTGAGTACATACCATGTTTGTCCTTCTGAGTCTGGGTTACCTCACTCAGGATGATATTTTCTAGTTCCATTCATTTGCCTGCAAATTTCATGATGTCATTGTTTTTCTCTGCTGAGTAGTACTCCATTGTGTATATGTACCACATTTTATACATTCTTCAGTTAAGGGGCATCTAGGTTGTTTCCAGGTTCTGGCTACTACAAATAACACTGCAGGAATCTACAAGGATGACCCCAGCTTAGAGTATTAGCAATAGTTGAGAGGGTGCCTGAACTGGCTTACCCCAGTAATGAGATCAGTGAATACACTAACTCTCATCATAGAGCCTTTATCCAGGAACTGATGCAAGCAGACGCAGAGATCCAGAGCCAGGCTGAGCTCCAGGAGTCCAGTCAAAGAGAGATAAGAGGGATTCTATGAACAAGGGGCATCAAGATCATGATGGGGAAACATACAGAGATAACCAAACCAAGTTAGAGGAGACTCATGAACTTTAGACCAACAGCTGTAGAGCCTCAATGGGACTAGACTAGGCTCTCTGCATAAGTGACACAGTTGTGTAGCTTGATCTGCTTAAGGGACCTCCTGGCAGTAGGATCAGGATCCATCCGTAGTGCGTGAACTGGCTTTTTGGAGCCCACTACCTATGGTGGGACACCTTGCATAGCCTTGATGCAGGGGGAGGGGCTTGGACCTGCCTCAACTGAATGTACCAGGCTTTGCTAACTCCCCATGGGAGGCCTTACATTTTCAGAGGAGGGAATGCAGAGTGGGTTAGAGGGGGGAAGGCTGGTGGGTGGGAGGAGGGAAGAGAGGGGAATCTGTGGTTGGTATGTAAAATGAATAAAAAATTAATAAAAAAGAAAATGGATTAGAATTCTCATAAAATTTTAGGGTCAGTGATGATAAAAAAAGTGAATAATTAAAATTTTAAGTTTTTTCCTAAATACTGGAATTGTCTCTCCAGATATTACTGCATCATTAATTTAAAGTGCACTTTAGCATTGTTGAGCTTGTTGAATCATGTTATCCAAGTTTCCATAATCTATCAATGTATTATCATGATTTCTGAAAGAAGTTGAGTAGACAGGAGGATATTTTTCCCTTTAGTGTAAAATTCTGTTAAATATTTTAGAATAAATAAAATACCAGTATTGCCACTTAAAATAATA
Organism: Peromyscus melanophrys; assembly: GCA_902168415.1. Taxonomy (NCBI): domain Eukaryota; kingdom Metazoa; phylum Chordata; class Mammalia; order Rodentia; family Cricetidae; genus Peromyscus; species Peromyscus melanophrys. The sequence continues at coordinate 36,143 of CABHPR010145813.1, read as the reverse complement.
CTGTACAGTCACTCAACAGATACAAGATGAATTTTAAAAATAGAACATGAATACTTGAGATCATATGAAAACTAAATGCAACACTTGTAAATTTCATGTTGAAAGATTTCTCTAGATGCTGTTTAAATTTCTGAGTTTCACTTAAAAATTAAAGTAAAATTAATCCAAGAAGTGTATCAAAATCTTGTTTCCAGGCTACCATAGAAAGCTGTTATGAGAATAATCTGTCATAACGAGGCCTCTTTTAAGCATAGATCTGCAACAATTCTAGCTTATGTCTGAAATTCATGTATGGTTATTAATAATGCTGCTTTATTTTCATGTTTGCCCTCCATTTAAAAATAAATTGTAATGGCAACTCAAACAATTGAATATAAGACAATCAATGTATTTTACTTATGTTTATTTTATGTATCTGGAAAATAGAAGAAAAATTTAAAAAATTAACAACTGCCTGAAGTTTGATTATGATTAAATTTAATTGTCAGCAATTTGACAAATATCGGCTGATTCATTATATTCAAATATGTCCTTAGTATTCTGGTTCTTATAAAGTGAAATGTCTTAGTCTCAGGTTAAGTCTTCAACTACACAGGAAACTAACAAACTCAGGGCTAGACTTGAGAAGCTCATAATTGCCTACTTTTCTAAACTGTACAATGCTAAGGATTCAGACAGCAGCCTGGCCTGCCTCCTTTTATAAGGACACCAGCTCCATTCTTGCTGACTCTTCTTAACTCAAGGCTATCTTTGCAATTTGATTTTTCTATTATGCTTACGCTACTCTTACCAAGAACATCAGCCCCTTCTATTGATACCAAAAGAAAGCTTTGATATGTATCAATGGCTGGGATTTTGGTACTAAGAAATATAAATTGCTATGACAGACAAATTAAAGTCTTAAAGTCTACTTACTTCAATTTGCTATATAAGTGCACTGGATTATTATTTAACGAGCTGTATTGAAACTTCCATGTACCACCCTTTTCCTCATATCCTAAGAACAACTCACTTCTCTCCATCATGTCTGAGGAACATCTTTTATTGTGTAGACATCAAAAGAGATTTCTAACAGAAGGGTTACTTTCACATTTTCAGTCTTTAACATTTAACCAATGTTCTTGGTGCAATGGTGTCTGCTGGCATAGTGGTTTTTCAAATATAATTTCATTTGTTAGATTTTTATAGAATCACTCTACATCAACACACATCATTAGTTCCTTCTAACCCAAATTTGAAACAAAAAGGCAGATAAATAATGCTTTTTTAAAAAATAAGCCAGGAATTTTAAAAAAATAATAGGAGACTGATATTTACTTAAAACATATTCATAGCACAGGTTCAGAAATAAAAAAATACTATCTGTATTAGAAACAGAAAATAACTTTAACAATAAAAAAACTTTAATTTACTCAATTGTCTATTTAAATGTGAAATATAAATAGAATATTTACCTAATTGTCACTATCTGTTAATCCTCAAGTATAATATAATTCATAAGAGTGGCTTTTTAAAAATATTAAACAAAATAATAACTCCATAATTTGTATTAAAAATTTTAAAACAGAGCATACTGTAATCTTTTACAATCTAACAAAACTTTAGTTTGTTCAGAGACTGTAAAATCTATGTAGAAATGTGCTTCCATTTTTATGACATGGTGCTGATTTTGACTGTTATAAACAAAAATAAAAGCTGTCTGTAAATTTTCTGAGACATGGACACATTCGATGTTCAGTGGAAGATTTTGATTTCTGCTGAGAACAATAGTTCCCACAGCATATGATTGAATGTATATAGTTGTCTAGCAAACCAAAGGCTGATCAAAATTAAATCTCAGCTTAATATCCTTTTATGTAACTGGTAAGTAAATAAATAATTTCATCTTCAGAAAGGTTCACTGAAAAGAAAAATGAAAGTGATGTACACCAAGCTAACTCACAGGAATAGAAATAAAAGTTCAGTTTAATATCTCAAGTATGATGATGACTAGTTAACCTATTTTAAAATCATAAAATAATTGTCAAAATTCTAACAGAGCTTTTATGCTTCTCTAATATTGTAGGGAAAATGTTCATGTTTTATACAATTGGCCTAATTTATACAGTTCTACATGAGAAATTCTAACATCCTAAAACCACTGCCCAGTTCAATATTTTCTCGTCTGAAGTTTCTTTCTGAACTCACAGCACTCAGAATCAAGTCCTCCTCAGTGCTCCTGATCTGCTGCCTCATACCTTGGTCATAACACTCTGCATTTACAATGTCTGATTTGCTTCTTCTCTCTTAGAGAGCATCTGCCAAAGTAAGGCCACCATACCTTACATAAGATTTATATCCCTTTCTTTTTTTTTAAATTCTTTGCAGAACACAAAGTTAATATATGAACATCAATTATTTCCTTGTATTCCATCAATGAACAATAGGAATTTTAAATAAAAACTGAAGCATCATGTATATTATGATAAAATCTAGATATAAAGATATCTCTCTTACGCTCTCTGTCTCTCTCTCTCTCCCTCCCCCTCCATATATATGTATGCATGATAAATATTAAAATAGTATATATTTATATATACATAATAAAATAGTATATATATATGAATATATTTATTTTATTTTTAGGTACGGTGACTCCATAAGGACAATGATGGGGTTTTGTGTGCCTGACAAAATGTTTAAAGAAAAAATAGATGTTTTATATTAAAAATTAGCAACACAAGTTTATTTAATGAATTTTCATGAAATGAAATTGACATAGAATATTTAGCATAAATGAGCTTCAAACCTTGATATCCCTCAACAATGCTCATAACTTCTAACAATTCTAAAATGATAACATAGTATTCATTTTACAGAACATTTATCTTGCAATATAGAACATACAGCTCCAGTGTAGCCTTATGGTCAGTGATTCAATCAGAAAATACAAATTTCATCTCCACTTGTCTAAGAAGGGATCTCTTGGGCTACAAGTACTATTCTACCCTTCCTTAATCTTATGCCATGGAAATAAAAATTCATGTCACAAATAAAGGATACAAAATTTAATCAAAACATTAATTATAGTTTGATATTTCAAATAAATTGTTGATGGAGATTTGTCAGATATATTCCATAATTCCAGCTTTGGTTTTTCTCTTTATCTCATGTTCATCTCACTTTGGCTACAAAACTATTTCTTGAAGAAATAGCTCAGCGCACAATAGCATACAGCATGGGGCATGGTAGATTTTTTAAATACAGTAGCATGAAAGAAATAATGAATGAAAGCTACAGACGAAAAGAAAAAGAGGAATAGGATGAAGAGAATGAGTGTAGTGATAAAAATGAGAAAGACCCCCCTAAACTCATATATTCCAATACAAAGTCCATAGTTGGTGGAACTGTTGGGGAGGATTATGAGGTGTCTCCTTGCTGAGGAAGGTGTGTCACTAGGGATGGGCTTAAAGATTCCAAAAGCCTATGCCATTCTCAAGTTAGCTTTCTTTGCCTCCTGATTGTGGATAAGAATATTATCTCTCAGCTACTGCTAGAGCACCAGAGCACCATGCCTGCCTGCCTGCCTGCCTGTCTGCCTGTCTGTCTGCCTGTCTGCCTGTCTGCCTGTCTGCCTGTCTGCCTGTCTGTCTGCCTGCCTGTCTGTCTGCCAGCCTGCCTGCCTGCCTGTCTGCTGTCTGCCTGCCTGCCTGCCTGTCTGCTGCCTGTCTGTCTGCCTGTCTGCTGCCTGCCTGCCTGTCTGCTGCCTGTCTGTCTGCTGTCTGCCAGCCTGCCTGCCTGTCTGCTACCTGCCTGTCTGCTGTCTGCCAGCCTGCCTGCCTGCCTGTCTGTTGCCTGCCAGCCTGACTGTCTGCCTGCTTGCCTGCTTGCCTGTTGCTCTGCTCCCTCTGAAACTGTAAGGCCTAATAAACTTTTTCTTCTCTAAGTGGCCGTGGTCATGATATTTCTTCACAGCAAAATGTGCACTTTGAGGAGACATAGAACACTGGCAAATTTAATGCTAGAACTATGGCTGGTACTTAGAGGTAATAAATTTAAAGAAAGTTTTGATGTGAAATGGAATAAAGGGAGTGTTGCCCTCATGACAAGGCCCCAGGGCCTTGCTAAACTTCAATTTTGTAAAAAATAAATGTCTAAAGGATCTTCTGCTCCTAAAACAAAGTGAAGCTTGTTCAACAAAGGAAAGCAACAATTCAAAGCTCATGCAGATGTAATTCAAGGAGAGGGCCAATTTCCATCCTTAGCAGGCAGCATTGGCTACAGTGTTCTGAGACAAAAGGGATGCAGGAGTATGGCTGTGGGATTTTCCTCCACAGTTAAGGAAAGCTGCAGAGACCAGCCATGTGACAGGGAAGTTCTGGTGTGGAGTTCTAAAGAGTCCATTTGCTTGAAGCTGTGAAATGAAGCCTGGGTTGAGTTAGACACAAGAGCCATGAGATACCTGCCAGGGAGCACTGCACACAGGGAGTGGAGCCAACCCAAGAAGAGCAGTGTGTTGTAGTCAGCAAATCTGCAAGGTTCAAGACATCTAAGCTTCTTGATATCAAACATGAAATACATGATTTGACTTTTGTCCTGTTTGATTTCTTGCAGGTTCAGGGTTTCCTTACTATTCACCAATTCCTCCCTTTTAGAATGCTCATGTACAGTCTGTCTCTTGTATGTTGAAGGTATGTAGTGTTTTTTTTGTTGTTGTTGTTGTTGGTTTTTTTTTTTTTATAGGCAGCTACAACTAAGAGATAACCTTGAGTGTGAAAAGAGACTTTGGTCTTTAAAACTGTTGACAAAAGGGAAGCCTATGGAATGGAACAAGATTTTCACCTGCTCCACATCCAATATAGGGCTAACCTCTAGAATATATAAAGAACTCAAGAAATTAGATATCAACAAACTAAATAATCCAATTAGTTAAAAACTAGAGTACAGCTCAAAACAGAGACTTCTCAGTAGAGAAATCTACTGAGAAAAACTTAAAGAAATGCTCAACATCTTTAATCATCAGGAAAATGCAAATCAAAACTACCTTGAAATTCCATTTTATACCTGTCAGGATGACTAAGATCAATAACACAAATGACAGCATACCCATTCTGCTAAGTAAATAATAACCATGCTACAATCTACAGACCCAGAGATATTGGGAGTCATGTGGCCTAGTTTTTGATCAGCATATGAATGCTTTCCCAATGGGTCTCCAGCAAAGACCAGTGAACCTCAGGACCTCAAAGACCAGAATACTGCTGGGACCACACAGCCTTCATGCTCTCTTTTCTCTCGTAATGTTGATGATTCTCTTGATGGCTTATAGTTTCACTTTGTCTTTCATGGGACACTTGTAATCCTTCCCAGAAACTCCATTTTTTTTTCTCAAATGCTTTTCTCCTATAACTTGATGAGAACTGATGCTTCTCATGTTTCTTCCTGCAAGATGTGCTGAAGTAATGATGGCGTACAAGTGAACAGCCAATGGCAGTCTAACTCAAGGCTCATACCATGAGAGGGAAGAGGGAACCCATGCCCAACACTGCCTGGATGGCCAAGATCTGAAAGCTGGACAGCCCAAATATCTAGGGTGGAACTAAACATGACTGGCAGTAAACAAACAAACAAACAAATAAATATCAATGAAATGATTCCTAATGATATTCTGCTATACTCATAAGTCAGTACCTAGCGCAGTTGTCATCAAAGATGCTTCCTCTGGTAACTGATGGACACTGATGCAGAGACACAAAGCCACAATAGAGAGTAAGGAAGGATTGTCGAAGCCAAGGATACCATAAGAACATTGCCTACAGAATAAACCAAGCAGGGCTCATAGGGGCACACAGAGACTGAAGTGGCAATCACAGAGTCCAGTGTCTCTGTGCTAGGTTCTATGTATGTATGTATGTTGTGGTTGTTTAGCTTAGAGTTTTTGTGGGACTCCTAACAGTGGAGTGGGGGTGTCTCTGACTCTTTTGCCTGATCTTGGAACCTTTTTCTCTTACTGGGTTACTTCATCCAGCCTTGATATGAGGATTTGTGCCTAGTCTTACTGTAACTTGTTATGTTACCTTCAGTGGATATCCCTGGGACATCTACTCTTTTCTAAAAGGGAAATAGAGGAGCAGGGGGAGAGGGGAGGTTGGGAAGGGGAACTGGAAGCAGTAGATGGAGGAGAGGATGCATTGGGGATGTATTGTATGAGAGAGGAAGAAATAAAAAAAATGAAAAAAGAAAACAGTGTTGAGAACTGTGAAAGAATATGAGTACTTTTGAAGTCGGACTAAATGTATCTTGTATTATGATATGGCCTCAAGTCAATCAGAGCCACAGAGTGGATGGTGGTTGTCTGAAAGAGAATAACCTCCATTGGCTCATGTATTTGTATGCTTGGTTTCTATTGGTGGAAATGTTTGGAAGGAATCAAGGTGTGGCCTTGCTAGTGGAGGTGTGTCCCTGGGGGTGGACTTGGAGGTTTCAAAAGCCCATGGTGTTTCAGGTTACCTCTCTCTGCCTCCTACTTGTGTGTAAGGATGTAAACTCTCAGCTGCTGCTCTAGTGTCATTCCTGTCTGTCGACTGCCATGCTCCCTGCCACAATGATCATGTCCTCTAATCCTCTGGAACTGTTTAACCCAGTGAACTCTTTCTCTTATAAGTTGCGTTGATCATGGTATCTCTTCACAACAGTGGAAAACTAAGACAGAGTGTGACTGACAAATTTCACAAGTTTAAAATAATTTACGACAATTTCATTTAAGAGAATATACCTTAAATTAAGATTTAAATGATGAATTGTTCCTCTTGGATAATTTTTCAGAGATATTAAGAAAAGATAAAATACTGTACACAACATAATTTAATTTCTTACCATGTAATACATAAGCAACAAGGATCAGGGAAAATCCTTAATGTATTGTAGAAACTATGTTTGGCGGTAATCATTAGAGCATGAATAAAAAGAAAGAGAAAGTAGAATGAAAATAAATGATGTCAACATGATTCATTATTTTATAATTTTTTAACTTTTCATATAATAATCTTTTTGTTTGGTTGGTTGTTCAAGACAGGGTTTCTCTGCATAGTCCTGGCTGTCCTGGAACTCACTCTGTGTACCAGGCTAGTCTCAAACTCTTAGAGATCTGCCTGCTTCTGCCTCCCATGTGCCGGGATTAAAAGTGCACACCACCACCACTTGGCCCTCAATTAATAATCTTAACTGAAAAAAGTAGTAACAGAAAGATGCCACACTTTTTTCTCAGAGTAAACAGTAGGAAGGTCAAGCTATTTAACACTGAATCTAAGAATGATGAGTCAATTAGGGGTTTTTTAGTTTATCTACTAAAATTAGCTGGTGGTTTTTAATTATTTTTATAATTTGAATTAATTTGAGGGAGCATTTTGAAATAAGCTCATGATCAACGTTCACACCCATGGGATTAACTCTGTGCCAGTAGGATATCTAGTCATTGAAGAAAATAAGCAAGGCTGTCTTTAGTGTACTGCATTTTATAGCTAGGGATGATGTGACTTAGAAACCTTAGAAGTATCATGTAAACAAAGGAACAGTGTAATATTAATTGCCTGATTCCATCTATGAAGGCATTTGTGTTTGATTTGATCTCTTCTTCTAATGATATAAATCTTCAAAACTGATTAAGTATGGGAAAGGTTTCCAGAGGCCACCAACAGTCAATTGTACTGGGAAATGTGAGTTCACATATAAACTAATACCATATCCTATGCTGAGACTTTGCCAAGAAAATGTGTGGGAATCTTAACAGAGGGATATTTTTCTTAAGAAAGAGAAAAAGCATCCAGTTCTTTCAAGAGTTCCCTTTTAACAAAGCCTGACTTTAATAAAAGGTGACTCATTTTAGGACCCTTCAGGACATCATAAATCTGAGAGAAGAATTATAAAATCTGACCTCTGATCCGAAGCAGATGTTAGGCTGTCCATATTTTGCTGTTTAGTGACTTGCTATGGTTGTTCACTCCACCTCAAGACTCTGACATTGTCCTTTCTTTTTACTCCTGCATTTTCTGCACAGGTGAAGACATCATTCCCTAGCCTTGCAGTCCCTTTACCTTTTCTGTTTTATATCTCCATTCTTCTTACCTGTCTGTCATGCTATATATTTTCCTTATCTGTTTACAGTCACTCCCATTGGAAAAGAAGCATTTTAGGGAATAATATTTATTTTGCTTGGTTTGCCACTGTCTCCATAGTACTTTCATGAAGCTGTCTCATGTGATCTAACTCACATATGCATTGACTAATGCAACTGGACAATTGTACTGAAATTTTAGGTTTTCAATGGTAATTTGAGATTTGCTTTCTGTACACACAGAGAGAGAGAGAGAGAGAGAGAGAGAGAGAGAGAGAG